>JAGWEN010001414.1:0-28951 GCA_018703685.1 Orius laevigatus | reverse complement strand
GGTACCCCTTCGTATTTATGGTCTATGATTATTTTAAGAAGATTGTCACCGAGAACTTCAAATACCATACAAATATGTTCTCCGTAATCTCCGATTATTTTAAAATTATCGTACATTTCGACGATTGTTTTTCTGCTTAGGTTATCTGGTTCTGTCGTATGGACCTGAAAAAAAAAGTCAGATTTTAGAAAAGTCGGAAAAAAGGAGGGAAGGCGTTGTCTAATCAAAAAAGTCTACTAAGTAAAAGTTGTAGAGAATTCAATTTCCATTTAGAATCAACTATCGAGAAGCAATTAACGATCAATAGGTAGGGGTGGGAGTAAATTTAAAAAAAAAATTATAAAAACAAAATTAAAGCTTGTTAAACAGTGAAAATGAGAAAATGAGGCACAAGAAAAGATCAGAAAAGTCTTTGCTTGTTTTCTGTGTTAAAATTCCAACCAGTTAACGCTAGAATAGAGATTTAAAATCGATAAGTCGAAATCGATTTTTCGCCTGAGTACTCACTGCGGATAAAAGACGAATTTCGTCCAACGCTGATTCTGAATACTGCGGGGCACTCTTCACAATTTTGAGTGCCACAAATCTTTTTTGTCTGGAAAAAAGAAAATTTGATAAAAAATTTTAATATAATGAAAAGGAGTAACGAAGGATTAAAGTGTACCTTAAGTCCCATGCAAACCAGACTGTTGAGAAATGACCCCAACCTAGTTTTTTGAGGACGTAATAACGTTTTTCGTAAAGATCACCGATTTGGACGCGATGATATCCTCCTTGGAGATAATCGGCAGGATCTTCCTGCTGGTCGCTCGGTGAGTCAGAATCGTCGTCGAGATCCCCGTTGAAACTTTGCTCTCTAGGTTCGGAACTGCAAAAAATCAAATTCCAGCCAATTAAATCATCGACAATCGGTTAGCTAAAATACGAATTTTCGAAAATTAGCAAATAAGATATCGATTCTTATGTAAAATTGCACCAGAAATACAATGGAATTAATTAAAAAATTTAAAAGCAATATTTTTCGAGTTATCGCCAAAAAACAGTTTTTGCAACTAAGTAAACTACCCCAGGAAAAATTTTCTCGTCAAAAACAACATTATATTCGTACTCAGCACTCCAAAAAACCTTTAGATATTAAGTTTTATCAAGATTTATTCCCTTAGTGATTTGGGCCAAAAATGAACCAAGTTAGGAAAAGCCTTTTCAATTCACCTCCCCTACCCTCCTCGACCTTCCCCGCCAAGCAAAACCCCACCAGCAAACCAGAGATTCGTAGGGTCAAAATGACCCATCGCCTATATCGGACATAACAAGGCAAGATTTTTAAAAAGTAAACAAATCGATATATGCGTGGGGTTAAACTTTAAAGAGTTCTGATTGCTCCGAAAATAATAAAAAAAGTGGGACATTGTCCAACCTGTGGGTAAAAATGTAGCAGAAACGTCATTAATGGGGTCCATCAGTAGATTTTTTGCCGAAAAAGTCTGTTTAGTTTGAAATATTTCGGAAAGGGGAGTGTGTGAGCGTGAGGAGGGCCCTCTTATCGATTTAGCTACCTTTTAAGACGAACTCAATTATTGCGGTAATGCCAGAACCTCCTGAGGGCGACTTATAATTTTTCAATCTCAGCCATACGATCTAATAAACCAAGACCCTAATTTCAATTAAGCAGACTTCTTGAATCCTCAAAAATGAGTACCTACCATCAAAAAAAAAAAGTTCATCCTTTAAAAATGCCTTTATGGACGGCGATAGTATCCTGGCATTGTTTTGGGATCTCTTTGTCTTCAACGAGGAATGAATGCGAAAATTAAACAATAGTTGCCGATAAAAGGAAAAACAAATTGCTTCCTTTCTCATTTATTTGCTGGTAACCTCTATTCGTCACGCAACATTCACAAACAAATGCGGGACATTGATTTCACGACTTTTTATTTCTTGAGGATTTATATATTGGGAGATATGCTAAACCAGCAACGCCTGAAGGTTTGGAAGGTATAGGTGTATAGAACAGGCTACAGGGTGTGGTGGAGGTGGGGGAGGGTTGACGATGGTAGTGGAGGTGATGGCAGAGGAGGGTAGTAGAGGTGATGGAAAAGGAGGGCAGTTGACGTCATGGTAGAGGAGGGTAGTGGAGGTGATGGCAGAGGAGGATAGTGGAGGTGATGGCAGAGGAGGATAGTGGAGGTGATGGTAGAGGAGGGTAGTGGAGGTGATCGGTAGAGGAGGGCAGTGGAGGTGATCGGTAGAGGAGGTGATGGTAGAGGAGGGTAATGGAGGTGATGGTAGAGAGGGTAATGGAGGTGATGGTAGAGGAGGGTAATGGAGGTGATGGTAGAGAGGGTAATGGAGGTGATGGTAGAGGAGGGTAATGGAGGTGATGGTAGAGGAGGGTAATGGAGGTGATGGTAGAGGAGGGTAATGGAGGTGATGGTAGAGGAGGGTAATGGAGGTGATGGTAGAGGAGGGTAATGGAGGTGATGGTAGAGGAGGGTAATGGAGGTGATGGTAGAGGAGGGTAATGGAGGTGATGGTAGAGAGGGTAATGGATGTGATGGTAGAGGAGGGTAATGGAGGTGATGGTAGAGAGGGTAATGGAGGTGATGGTAGAGGAGGGTAATGGAGGTGATGGTAGAGGAGGGTGATGGAGGTGATCGTAGAGGAGGGTAATGGAGGTGATGGTAGAGGAGGGTAATGGAGGTGATGGTAGAGGAGGGTAATGGAGGTGATGGTAGAGGAGGGTAATGGAGGTGATGGTAGAGGAGGGTAGTTGAGGTGATGGCAGAGGAGGGTAATGGAGGTGATGGTAGAGGAGGGTAATGGAGGTGATGGTAGAGGAGGGTAATGGAGGTGATGGTAGAGGAGGGTAATGGAGGTGATGGTAGAGGAGGGTAATTGAGGTGATGGTAGAGGAGGGTAATTGAGGTGATGGTAGAGGAGGGTAATTGAGGTGATGGTAGAGGAGGGTAATTGAGGTGATGGTAGAGGAGGGTAATTGAGGTGATGGTAGAGGAGGGTAATGGAGGTGATGGTAGAGGAGGGTAATGGAGGTGATGGTAGAGAAGGGTAATGGAGGCGATGGTAAAGGAGGTTAGTGGATGTCGTGGTAGAATCCTCGGAGGTGGAGGAGAGATGAAGGTGAGTGGTGGAAGTTGGGAGAGGTGGGGTCGAGGAGGTTAGTGGAGGTGATCGGTAAAGGAGGGCAGTGGAGGTGATTGGTAGAGGAGGGCAGTCGAGGTGATCGGTAGTGGAGGTGATGGTAGAGTCCCTGGGGTTGATCAAGGTGGGGGGAGGGTCGAGGAGGATAGGGGAGTTAACGAGAGAGTGTGGGAGGTGGTGGAAGGTTGGTCGATGATGTGGTGGAGTGTGGGGAAGTTGTGGGAGGGGTATTTGCAGAGAAATCTTTGGAGCCCCAAATTTTACAGCAAGTTCGACTTATATCATTCTCCATACCACATTTTCCATATTAAAACTTAAAAGAGTTTTTCTCCAAGACGATATTTTTGAAAGTGGGTTCGACGAAACTTGGCAATGCCCGACAAAAAAAAACATGCAGGTAAAGTGTTTCCAATCGCTAAATTATAAAAATAGAAAATTTCGAGTAAGTCCTCTACTAGAATATTCAATCATCGCCTGATTCTTTGCCAGCACCAATTTGGCAAAGTAAACAATGGCATTTTAATGCGAAAACGAAAATTGAATATTAACATTTGCTGGAGAAAAAAATCCAATTTATGTACAATAAAATCAAAAGGTTCTTCTGTATTTGACGGATTGAAATCCAATTAAAAGGCCTATTGTCCGACATTTTTTGCACCCCTGATTAGAAATGAACGTCATATCCATGACCCCTTCAGTTCCCACACAAAATATTAACATGTAAATGTTAAATACAAACATAATATCCCTGAGTCATCCAGAAGAATCAGCAAATTTCCCCTCCATACTGGAAGTCACAAAAATCTTTACTTAGGAGCAATATTTGATCATTTCTTTCTTAAATTGGCTAAAAACTTCTATAACTTGAAGCATATAATTAAAATAAATGGCCCTTTAAAAGTTTAGGCGATTTTGGTGTTTTGGGCAGTTTTGGAGGTCTGAGAAGTTTGGGCGAGTTTGGTGGTTTGGGTAGTTTTGGAGGTCTATGAAGTTTAGGCGATTTTGGTGTTTTGGGCAGTTTTGGAGGTCTGAGAAGTTGGGAGTTTGTGGTGGAGTTTTGGAGGTCTATGAAGTTTAGGCGATTTTGGTGTTTTGGGCAGTTTTGGAGGTCTGAGAAATTTGGGCAGTTTTGGAGGTCTGAGAAGTTTGGGCGATTTTGGTGGTTTGGGCAGTTTTGGAGGTCTGAGAAGTTTGGGAGATTTTGGTGGTTTGGGCAGTTTTGGAGGTCTGAGAAGTTTGGGCGATTTTGGTGGTTTGGGCAGTTTTGGAGGTCTATTTTGGTGATTTGGGTATTTTTGGAGGTCAGGGTGGATTGGGCGGTTTTCGAGGTCTGTGAAGTTTAGGCGATTTTGGTGTTTTGGGCAGTTTTGGAGGTGTGGAAAGTTTGGGTGATTTTAGAGGTCTAGTCAGTTTTGGAGGTCTGGGAAGTTTCCCTGATTTTGGTGTTTTGGACAGTTTCGGTAATTTTGGTGTTTTCAGAAGTTTTGGAGGTCTGAAAAGTTTGGGCGATTTTGGTGATTTGGGCAGTTTTGGAGGTCTAAAAAGTTTGGGCGATTTTGAGGAGCAATATTTGATTATTTCTTTCTTAAATTGACTAAAAAGTTCTAAAACTTGAAGCATATAATTAGAATAAATTGCCCTTTAAAAGTTTAGGCGATTTTGGTGTTTTGGGCAGTATTGGAGGTCAGGGTGGGAAAGTTTGGGCGATTTTGGTGGTTTGGGCACTTTTGGAGGTCTAAAAAGTTTGGGCGATTTTGGTGGTTTGGGCAGTTTTGGAGGTCAGAGTGGGTTGGGAAGTTTTGGAGGTCTGAAAAGTTTGGGCGATTTTGGTGGTTTGGGCAGTTTTGGAGGTCTAAAAAGTTTGGGCGATTTTGGTGGTTTGGGCAGTTTTGGAGGTCTAAAAAGTTTGGGCGATTTTGGTGGTTTGGGCAGTTTTGGAGGTCTAAAAAGTTTGGGCGATTTTGGTGGTTTGGGCAGTTTTGGAGGTCTAAAAAGTTTGGGCGATTTTGGTGGTTTGGGCAGTTTTGGAGGTCAGGGTGGGTTGGGCAGTTTTGGAGGTCTGAAAAGTTTGGGCGATTTCAAGGAGCAATATTTGATCATTTCTTTCTTAAATTGGCTAAAAAGTTCTAAAACTTGAAGCATATAATTAGAATAAATGGCCCTTTAAATCAAAGAAGCGACGGATTTATGATGAGAAATTAATCATTAAGTTATTTATATTGGAGGGTGAATATTTTAAGAACCATTTTGAATTCTATCGAATTAACCAGCAGCTGCGTCACATTTTAGAATCGGGAAGCTAGTTATTGATGAGCCCTTCAGTTTTAGACATGCCATCCCAATATGACCCCATAGGACATAAAATAATGCGTGACGTGTGTCAAATATTTTGATCGATAAAATAGATAATCGCAGAGACCTAAGAAAACCCAAATAAATTGTCGTGAATGGTCGCTGCTTAATTTTTGAACAGGGAGGATCATGAGGAGCCTTGAAGGTTCCCACTCCTACTCACTAATTTAAGGATCAAGCAGGAAATCACTTGAACTCTCAAGGAGGTCAAGAAAGCAGTCAACAACTTCAATGGTGGTGAAAAGCTCCGTCAAAGAGGGAATTTCAAATGCGAGTCTACTGATTTTCGCCCATAAAATTGTGGTACTTTATGCCATAAACAAATAGAAACCGCAAGGCTAATTTGAAGAGCTTTAAATTATGTTAATCCTATAGGCTCATGACAGCATTTGTCAACCCGTCTCCTCCACTTAATTAAGAAAACGGAGAGAAATGTTATTTTAGTGTTTTAAAATAGTAAATAGCTGGCAAGCCTCGGAGATTTTGTTGAGGAAGCCGTTTTGGAGGTTTGGGCAGTTTTAGAGGTCTGGGTCATTTGGGTGATTTGGGCAGTTTTGGAGATCAGGGTGGATTGGGCAGTTTTGGAGGTCAGGGTGGATTGGGCAGTTTTGGAGGTCTGAATAGTTTGGGCGATTTTGGTGGATTGGGCAGTTTTGGAGGTCGGGAAAGTTTTGGTGATTTTGGAGTTTTGGGAAGTTTTGGAGGTCAGGGTGTGTTGGGCAGTTTCGGAGGTCTGAAAAGTTTAGGCCATTTTGGTGGATTGGGCAGTTTTGAAGGTCTGGAAAGTTTGGGCGATTTTGGTGGTTTGGGCAGTTTTGGAGGTCAGGGTGGATTGGGCACTTTTGGAGGTGTGGAAAGTTTGGGCGATTTTGGTGGATTGGGCAGTTTTGGAGGTCGGGAAAGTTTTGGTGATTTTGGAGTTTTGGGCAGTTTTGGAGGTCAGGGTGTGTTGGGCAGTTTTGGAGGTCTGGAAAGTTTGGGCGATTTTGGTGGTTTGGGCAGTTTGGAGGTCAGGTGGATTGGGCATTTTGGAGGTTGGAAAGTTTGGGCGATTTTGGTGGATTGGGCAGTTTTGGAGGTCGGGAAAGTTTTGGTGATTTTGGAGTTTTGGGCAGTTTTGGAGGTCAGGGTGTGTTGGGCAGTTTTGGAGGTCTGAAAAGTTTGGGCGATTTTGGTGGATTGGGCAGTTTTGAAGGTCTGGAAAGTTTGGGCGATTTTGGTGGTTTGGGCAGTTTTGGAGGTCAGGGTGGATTGGGCAGTTTTGGAGGTGTGGAAAGTTTGGGCGATTTTGGTGGATTGGGCAGTTTTGGAGGTCTGAAAAGTTTGGGCGATTTTGGTGGATTGGGCAGTTTTGGAGGTGTGGAAAGTTTGGGCGATTTTGGTGGATTGGGCAGTTTTGGAGGTCTGGAAAGTTTGGGCGATTTTGGTGGATTGGGCAGTTTTGAAGGTCTGGAAAGTTTGGGCGATTTTGGTGGTTTGGGCAGTTTTGGAGGTGTGGAAAGTTTGGGCGATTTTGGTGGATTGGGCAGTTTTGGAGGTCTGAAAAGTTTGGGCGATTTTGGTGGATTGGGCAGTTTTGAAGGTCTGGAAAGTTTGGGCGATTTTGGTGGTTTGGGCAGTTTTGGAGGTGTGGAAAGTTTGGGCGATTTTGGTGGATTGGGCAGTTATGGAGGTCTGAAACGTTTGGGCGATTTTGGTGGATTGGGCAGTTTTGAAGGTCTGGAAAGTTTGGGCGATTTTGGTGGTTTGGGCAGTTTTGGAGGTCAGGGTGGATTGGGCACTTTTGGAGGTGTGGAAAGTTTGGGCGATTTTGGTGGTTTGGGCAGTTTTGGAGGTCTGAGAAGTTTAGGCGATTTTGGTGGTTTGGGCAGCTTTGGAGGTCTGGAAAGTTTGGGCAATTTAGGTGGATTAAGCAATTTCGTAGGTCTGAAAAGTTTGGGCGATTTTGGTGGATTGGGCAGTTTTGGAGGTCTGAAAATTTTGGGCGATTTTGGTGGATTGGGCAGTTTTGGAGGTCGGGAAAGTTTTGGTGATTTTGGAGTTTTGGGCAGTTTTGGAGGTCAGGGTGTGTTGGGCAGTTTTGGAGGTGTGGAAAGTTTGGGAGATTTCGGTGTTTTGGGCAGTTTTGGAGCTCAGGGTGTTTTGGGCGATTTTGGAGGTTTAGGCAGTTTTGGAGGTGTCTATTGGGTGGTCTATTGGGTCAATTTAATTATTTGGGGATTTATATGGTTTATTAGAGAAGAAGAAGAAGAGCATAGTAACAGTAAAAACCTTGGTTTATGAAGTGTTATATCTCGGCTCCCTGTTTACCGATCGACTTGAAATTTTCAGGGATTCCTATTATCGTATTAGAGAAGATTATTATAAATTTTCAAGTAAATCGGTCCACAGGGAGCCGAGATCTAAAGAAAGTAGGAGAACCCAGATCAATGGTGGTTTAGAGCGTCTGCCCTGTAAGCAGGAGGTCATAGGTTCGAATCCCACTCGAGGCCCAAATTGTTTTTGTTTTTTTCACCATTTCCCTAATTTAGTTTTACGTATTTCAATACCTCTTTCTCGAAACAAGGGCTGCAATTGCAGAAACGCATCTTCTTTCGTTGATAACTTTTTTTTTAAGGAACGTTCGTTTTTTTGAATTGTTTTGCGTAGGTTGAGCTGAGTTGAACGGAATCTCAGGTGGAGCAATTTTCGGCGGGGAAGGCGAAGGCGATGGCGAAGGAGGATGCCGAACATTTGACGGATTCGAAGGGCGCCTCGACACCGGCGGAATTTGGCGTTCTTGGACACGTGCGACCGAAAATCCTTTCCCGATCTTGAAATTCACTTTCGAAAGCCATATAAGAAGGGAAACGAAGGACACTACTTGAAGGAGGTTCTGTATCAATTGGTCGTAGATGATCAAGCTTCGTTGGTCGTATTCGACGTTTTCGACTGGAAGTTCGCAGACTGCACGGCTTTCTGCCTCAGACCAGATGACACGGACCGAATTATTCAAGGAAACTTGACCGTTTAAATCGTACCATTCGTATCGAATCGAATAATTGAAGCTTCCATCGGACGGTCGACCCATCCTCTCGGACCTTCACTGCAAAACTGATTTCTCCAATTTTTCCTTGCGTTTTTTTCCCTCTTCTACCATGTTTTAAATATAATCTTCAATCTTTGGCTCTCGTCCCAGGATTTGAGTTAAACAAACGCTCTCGCGCTTTTCGGACCAAAACGAAATCGTGCCAATCACGAGGAAAACATGTCTCGCTTCCCTAGTCGACCTTTACATTCCCGTAAACAAATACCAACTCGGAAAAGTAAATAAACTTTTCCCATTCACTCCGAACATTTTGAGTGCTCAATTCTCGGACAAACATGAAGTTTTAATAAGGAAAACTTTTTTACTTTTGACCTCCTTTAAATAGATTTATTCACTGTTTTGTCGCTTCGTATTCACGGAATTTCACAGAAATATGCAAATTTCATAAAATTCAACTTTTTAGCCAATAACTCGAAAACTAAGCATCCTAGCGAAATAATGACTCAGTTCAAAATTAAAGCTCGTAAAATTTACTACAAATATTGCTCAGGGAGTTTTACTCTAGCACCTATAGTTAAGGAGATATGGAGGGGGCAAAAAAATTCACCATTACGAGACAATTTTCTGCAAAAATCCAAAAATTTTCAGTTGCCTATTTTTCGTCAAAAATCTCAAAATCGACATTTTCAGACCCAATTTTTCGTCAAAAACAACAAATTGAACCATGTAGGAGCCAAATTTTTCTCAAAATCGACGTTTGAAAAATTCCAAGTCGAAAACCTCCAAATCAACATTTTCAGAGGCAATTTTTGGTCAAAAAGCTCATAATCTTGGATCCTCAGGGTGCGTCAAGTTACTCCTAAAACGCACCATCTTATATTATTATTTGTTAAACAAAGAGAAATTAAAAGTTCTAATTAAAAAGCGTTTATTTTCTTAATCTTTGTTTGTTTTTGATTTCTAAATTTAACTCCCTTTTTTCCTTGTTCCAGCATTTCAATTGAAAAGGTCAACAATGCCATTTTTAGTTAAGTATAAATAGGTATGTATATTTCGAAGAGGAAAATCGATAGATTCGCTTTTCAAAGTTTTAAACTTTATCTTCAAAAGGCTCTTAAAACTTAGATTTTGAAGTTTTCGACGAAAATTGTCTCTTAAAACATTGATTTTTTTTTGTACGAAAATTATCTCTTAAAACGTTTATTTTGAGGTTTTTTGACGAAAAATAATTGTCTCTTAAAAGTTGATTTTAAAGTTTATGACAAAAAATTGTCTCTTAAAACTTTAAGTTTAAGGTTTATGACGAAAAAATGTCCCTTAAAACCTTGATTTTGAGGAAAAATATGGCTTCATAAATATTGATTTTGAGGTTTTTGACGAAAATTTGGCTCTAAAAAGCTTGATTTTGAAGTTTTTGATGAAAAATTGCCTCTTGGAATTTTGTCGAGTTTTTTTGACGAATAATTGGCTTTAATTATTTTTTTCTGTGGGGGCCCCCCTGGATTCTGCCTTCATTATTCATTACAATAAATCAGCTATATCTATATTTCTTCTTGAAAAAGTTAAAATTCATTTCGTTTTTAAAAAAGAAAAATATAAAACTCGAGGGAAGCAATTATTCTTAAACATTTGTTAAAGTCGTTTTATTGAAATAAATTGAAAAGGAAGTCAGAAATAGATTTTCAATTTTCAACAATACAGCCAATATCGTGGCGAATAAAAAGGGCTTCCTTTATATAGAGTTTCTCCAAAGAATCAAAATACTTTTCCATTGATTGCCATAATTCCACCAACGGAGAAAAAAATATGGCGTAAAAATTATAAAACTTGTTTTTCAAAAAAGGAAATCAGATTTTCTTCCCCTTTTGAAATGTTGAAAAGTTAACGCAATCGTCGGTCCAGGAATGCGTTTAAATATTGATAATATTGATCGACACACCCTTAGAGTGAAGATCGTGATAAGCTGATAAAAAGGAAACCATTTTTTAGATGTAAAACAAGAGGAGTAGTAGAAAAAAAACCAAGGAAAATAGAGATTTCTTGTTAGGGCCCATTATACCGCGGAATTTTTCTTCATGTTTTTCTCAAATATTCTGAAAAAACTGTTTTAATTTAATTTAATAATTTTTTTTTCCTCCCCAAAATTGTAACTTTGATAAATTAGTGTTCTTTTTTTTTGGTTAATTTTAATTTTTACTCATTCATTTACATATTTAGTTTTTAATTTTTTTTCAATTTTTTTCTCCCTAAAATTGTAGCTTTGGTAAATTAGTGTTTGTGGAGAGATCTGTAGAGCATCAACTTTTTGCGAAAGTTCGAGTTTTGGGGTGCCCCCTCCATAGCACATTTTTTGACAAGAAGTTTTCTATTTGTGATTTAAGTTTATCGGTTTTATTTCCTTTTGAACTCACGGATATTGAGGTTTTTCGTGGTAAACAAGCGATTGAATCTCAAGTTGAAAACTTATTTCCGAAGAAAACACGTCCAACTTGAATTTTGAAGAGGAAAAGATTCGAGTTCTTGGTAAAGGAGTTTAGATGGTATGAGGTATTGTCTTGAAAAGGGATGCGAAACCATGGCTCCTCCTTCAACCATCTAATTAACCTCCAGCGATAAATGAGCCTTTGACATTCGACATTTCAATCCGAGAAGCGTAATTTGATCAATATCCTCTTTACGGAGAATTCCTCAATTTTCTACTGTTTTTTTCTTCTCTCACAAGGGGTTCCTTTTTTGTCAAAAAAGGGTCATAGACTGGCTGAAAAGGGTCTTTTCTTATAGCAAGGGGTTCAAAATCAGGATGAAAAGGGTCTTCTTGTCAAAAAGGGTCAAATTCTGGCTGAAAATGGTCTTTTCTTATCAAAAAAAGGTTCAAAATGATGATGAAAAGGGTCTTTTCTTGTCGAAAAGGGTCAAAATCTAGCTGAAAAGGGTCTTTTCTTATCAAAACAGGTTCAAAATGAGGCTGAAAAGGGTCCTTTCTTCTCGAAAAGGGTCTTTTCTTCACGGAAAGGGTCTTTTCTTATAGAAAAGGGTTAAAATCAGGCTGAAAAGGGTCTTTCTTATCAAAAAAGGTTCAAAGTGATGCTGAAAAGGGTCTTTTCTTATCAAAAAAAGGTTCAAAATGATGCTGAAAAGGGTCTTTTCTTGTGGGAAAGGGTCAAAATCTAGCAGAAAAGGGTCTTTTCTTATCAAAAAAAAAGGTTCAAAATGAAGCTGAAAAGGGTCTTTTCTTCTCGAAATGGGTCTCTTCTTCTCGAAAAGGGTCTTTTCTTCTCGAAAAGGGTCTTTTCTTATCAAAAACTGTCAAAACATGGCTGAAAGGGGTCATTTTTTTATCAAAAGGGTCATACTCCGTATCAATAAAAATTGTCTGATCAAAATGATCAAAATCATGCAAAAAAGGGTCTTTCCTTATCAAAAAAAGGTTCAAAATGAGGCTAAAAAGGGTCTTTTCTTGTCAAAAAGGTTCAAAATGAGGCTAAAAAGGGTCTTTTCTTGTCAAAAAGGGTCAAAATGAGGATGAAAAGGGTCTTTTCTACTCGAAAAGGGTCTTTTCTTCTCGAAAAGGGTCTTTTCTTCTCGAAAAGGGTCTTTTCTTCTCGAAAGGGGTCTTTTCTTCTCGAAAAGGGTCTTTTCTTCCCGAAAAGGGTCTTTTCTTCCCGAAAAGGGTCTTTTCTTCCCGGAAAGGGTCTTTTCTTCTCGGAAAGGGTCTTTTCTTCTCGAAAGGGTCTTTTCTTCTCGAAAAGGGTCTTTTCTTCTCGAAAGGGGTCTTTTCTTCTCGAAAGGGGTCTTTTCTTCTCGAAAGGGGTCTTTTCTTCTCGAAAGGGGTCTTTTCTTCTCGAAAAGGGTCTTTTCTTCTCGAAAAGGGTCTTTTCTTCTCGAAAAGGGTCTTTTCTTCTCGAAAAGGGTCTTTTCTTCTCGAAAAGGGTCTTTTCTTCTCGAAAAGGGTCTTTTCTTCTCGAAAAGGGTCTTTTCTTCTCGAAAAGGGTCTTTTCTTCTCGAAAAGGGTCTTTTCTTCTCGAAAAGGGTCTTTTCTTCTCGAAAAGGGTCTTTTCTTCTCGAAAAGGGTCTTTTCTTATCAAAAACTGTCAAAACATGGCTGAAAGGGTCATTTTTTGTCAAAAGGTTCATACTCCGTACCTATAAAAAGTGTCTGATCAAAATGATCAAAATTAGGCTAAAAAGGGTCTTTTCTTGTCAAAAAGGGTCAAAATCTGGCTGAAAAGGGTCTTTCCCTGTCAAAAATAGTTCAAAATATGGCCTTTTTTTAAATCTCTACATAGTCCCAGAAATTGGTAAAAAGGACTGTACCCACAAAATCGTAAAAATCTTCGAAAATGCGTAAAATCACGCGTTGGTTATTTAATTCTGAAAAAATGAAACATCTATGAAAAGTGTTGAAAAGAAAGCAAAACATTGAAGGGACGCCAAAATTTTTGAAACGTGAACCTTGACACAGAATCATTCCACAGACGAACGAGAGGTGCCAGAGAGCCCAACCCCACTCTTCCAACATTCACCTTTCTCAGCTGGAATATCGAAAATAACTCGCTAACGGTCGGACCGAAGGCAGCGTTCCGCCCCTTGGCAACAAAACACCTTTTCCCCATATAAAGGGTAGAGCCTTAGGAGGTTAGGACTAGGAACACGGCAGCGTTCCGCCCAACTCGAAAATGGAGATTTTGCTATAAAACCACCAATCTCCACCAAATTTTCACCATATACAGGGTAGAGCCTTAGGAAGTTTGGCCTATTGGCTAGGAGCGCGGCAGTGTTCCGCCCAACTCGAAAATGGAGATTTTGCTATAAAACCACCAATCTCCACCAAATTTTCACCATATACAGGGTAGAGCCTTAGGAGGTTAGGGCTAGGAACACGGCAGCGTTCCGCCCAACTCGAAAATGGAGATTTTGCTATAAAACCACCAATGTTCACCAAATTTTCACCATATACAGGGTAGAGCCTTAGGAGGTTTGGCCTTTTTAGGCTAGGAGCGGGGCAGTGTTCCGCCCAACTTGAAAGTGGTGATTTTGGTATAAAACCACCAAACTTCACCAAATTTTCACCATATACAGGGTAGAGCGTTAGGAGGTTAGGACTAGGAACACGGCAGCGTTCCGCCCAACTCGAAAATGGAGATTTTGCTATAAAACCACCAATCTCCACCAAATTTTCACCATATACAGGGTAGAGCCTTAGGAGGTTAGGACTAGGAACACAGCAGCGTTCCGCCCAACTCGAAAATGGAGATTTTGCTATAAAACCACCAATCTTCACCAAATTTTCACCATATACAGGGTAGAGCCTTAGGAGGTTAGGGCTAGGAACACGGCAGCGTTCCGCCCAACTCGAAAATGGAGATTTTGCTATAAAACCACCAATCTTCACCAAATTTTCACCATATACAGGGTAGAGCCTTAGGAGGTTAGGGCTAGGAACACGGCAGCGTTCCGCCTAACTTGAAAATGGAGATTTTGCTATAAAACCACCAATCTCCACCAAATTTTCACCATATACAGGGTAGAGCCTTAGGAGGTTAGGACTAGGAACACGGCAGCGTTCCGCCCAACTCGAAAATGGAGATTTTGCTATAAAACCACCAATCTCCACCAAATTTTCACCATATACAGGGTAGAGCCTTAGGAGGTTAGGGCTAGGAACACGGCAGCGTTCCGCCCAACTCGAAAATGGAGATTTTGCTATAAAACCACCAATCTCCACCAAATTTTCACCATATACAGGGTAGAGCCTTAGGAGGTTAGGACTAGGAACACGGCAGCGTTCCGCCCAACTCGAAAATGGAGATTTTGCTATAAAACCACCAATCTCCACCAAATTTTCACCATATACAGGGTAGAGCCTTAGGAGGTTAGGACTAGGAACACGGCAGCGTTCCGCCCAACTCGAAAATGGAGATTTTGCTATGAAACCACCAATCTTCACCAAATTTTGACCATATACAGGGTAGAGCCTTAGGAGGTTAGGGCTAGGAACACGGCAGCGTTCCGCCCAACTCGAAAATGGAGATTTTGCTATAAAACCACCAATCTTCACCCAAATTTTCACCATATACAGGGTAGAGCCTTAGGAGGTTATGGGCTAGGAACACGGCAGCGTTCCGCCCAACTCGAAAATGGAGATTTTGCTATAAAACCACCAATCTTCACCAAATTTTCACCATATACAGGGTAGAGCCTTAGGAGGTTAGGGCTAGGAACACGGCAGCGTTCCGCCCAACTCGAAAATGGAGATTTTGCTATAAAACCACCAATCTCCACCAAATTTTCACCATATACAGGGTAGAGCCTTAGGAGGTTAGGGCTAGGAACACGGCAGCGTTCCGCCCAACTCGAAAATGGAGATTTTGCTATAAAACCACCAATCTCCACCAAATTTTCACCATATACAGGGTAGAGCCTTAGGAAGTTTGGCCTTTTGGCTAGGAGCGCGGCAGTGTTCCGCCCAACTCAAAAATGGAGATTTTGCTATAAAACCACCAATCTCCACCAAATTTTCACCATATACAGGGTAGAGCCTTAGGAGGTTTGGCCTTTTGGCTAGGAGCGCGGCAGTGTTCCGCCCAACTCGAAAATGGAGATTTTGCTATAAAACCACCAATTTCCACCAAATTTTCACCATATACAGGGTAGAGCCTTAGGAAGTTTGGCCTTTTGGCTAGGAATGCGGCAGTGTTCCGCCCAACTCGAAAATGGAGATTTTGCTATAAAACCACCAATTTCCACCAAATTTTCACCATATACAGGGTAGAGCCTTAGGAAGTTTGGCCTTTTGGCTAGGAGCGCGGCAGTGTTCCGCCCAACTCGAAAATGGAGATTTAGTTGGAAATTTTTTTTTCCCCATGACTGGAATATTTTCAAAACGGAACCGATTGAGTTAGTGATTCGAATTTTCCGGGCAACTTCTTAAATTATGCAATACGAATGAGCCGTCCTGTTGAAGGGGTCCGGAGTACGTAGGGGGACCCTTCATCCCTCCCCTTCGCCAACTTCCAACCAGAAAGGGAAATTATACGACAGGGAAAGTCATCAACTTCAATTCCAGAACCAACCTTTCAAACACCCACAAAAAAGACAAATACTATTACGTAACGAACCTAATGACCAATAAAAACCAAGACAAAAGGTTCAATGTCATAAGGATTTCATAGTCATGCAGATATCAAAGAATCAATAGATATGAGTGACCAAACTTTCTTTTCAACCAAAGACGGAAACTAAATAATTAGTAACATAATTAGATATGAAGGATTGAAACAAATAAAAAATTGTGCTTGAAGTATCTAAAATTGTATGGAAAATAAGGTTTTAGTGTTGGGAAACTTACAGGCTCACATAGGGTCCTCTGCAGAATGGAGTCCACCTCCTCCTTGGCAACGGAGGCGATAGAGAAAGCGATAATGATTCACGATAAAACACTTTTCTTTGCCTCGTGCTTTCAGGTGTATGAGCCACCGTTGCGACATTTGTTTGCCGCCGACTGGGTCTAGACAACGACAAGGGACGGCTTACAAAACTAAACCATGTTCGCTCGACGAATTTTTACGCCCTTCCCGAAAAGCGCATGATCGACGTAGGTTACTCTTCTCGAAAGCCACCCTCATCATGCCTCCCCCTCGCCGTCACCCACCCCCATCGATAGCAACCACCCCCGTCGGCCACCCTCCAAGTTTTAACCCCACAAATACAAGCAGAAACCCTTCTCCGCCACAAGTCCAAACCAACTCTAGCACCTGCTTGTTTTCGAAACCCAACTACTGACTACAAGAGAAAACCGAATAATTTTAACTTTCTCAAAACAGCAAATTTTTTTTCGAGGTTTCCTCCATTTAGAAAGAGGTCAAGGAAGGGTCGTAAGGTCAAAATGACCCTTGGTCTCTAATATACTTATAAGGAACACGGCAGCGTTCCGCCCTGCCACCAAAAATATGGAGATTTTGGTAGAAAACCATGAATCTTCACCAAATTTTCACCATATACAGGGTCGGTCCTTAGGAGGTTAGGGCTAGGAACACGGCAGCGTTCCACCCCTCCCTAAAAATTTGAATATTTCGGTAGAAAGCCACCGATTTTCAACAAATTTTTGAAAAATGTCCCGTTTTGGGGGTTCCACTTCCATAACTAGGTCGATATTATCACATGTACTTTGGGCCCTCCATATCTCCTTGACAACAGGTCCTAGAGTAAAACCCACTGAGCAATATTTGTAGTAAATTTTACGATCTTTAATTTTGAACTAAGTCATTATTTTGCTAGGATGCTTAGTTTTCGAGTTATTGTCAAAGAAGTAAATAAAACTGATTTGATAGAACCAATCTTCACCATATACAGGGTAGACCCTTAGGAGGTTAGGGCTAGGAACACGGCAGCGTTCCGCCCTTCAACCAAAAATTGAAAATTTCAGTAGAAAAACACCGATTTTCACCAAATTTTTCAAAAATGTCCCATTTTGGAGGATCCCCTTCGATAAATAGGTCGATATTATCACATGGACTTTGCCCCCTCCATATCTCCTTGACAATAGGTCCTAGAGTAAAACACACTGAGCAATATTTCTAGTAAATTTTACGATCTTTAATTTTAAACTAAGTCATTATTTCGCTAGAATGCTTAGTTCTCGAGTTATTGTCAAAGAAGTAAATAAAACTGATTTGATAGAGCATATCTTCACCATATACAGGGTAGACCCTTAGGAGGTTATGGCTAGGAACACGGCAGCGTTCCGCCCTTCAACCAAAAGATTTCAGTAGAAAAACACCGATTTTCACCAAATTTTTGAAAAATGTCCCATTTTGGAGGATCCCCTTCCATAAATAGGTCGATATTATCATATGGACTTTGCCCCTCCATATCTCCTTAACAATAGGTCCTAGAGTAAAACCCACTGAGCAATATTTGTAGTAAATTTTACGATCTTTAATTTTGAACTAAGTCATTATTTCGCTAGGATGCTTAGTTTTCGAGTTATTGGCAAAAAACTAAAAGCCCCTCCTCGATTTTTCGATGTTGCATGGGTCATACAACTAACCCAAGAAATACCTACTAAAGACCAAGGGACCCCATAACTTCCTCAAAAATTCACATCTACTCTACAGACCTCTCCACGATCACCAAATAACCCCTCCTGACCACCGCTAAAAGTAAAACTAGGAATATTAGAACTAAGTATAAAAGAAAAAATTATTTTTATTCAATTGTAAATACAGAAAATTTATGGAAAAAATAGCAATTATAATACAAAATTATAAAACACCTAAACGTTTCGCAGTTTCAGCTAATATCTGCGCACCTTTATGTTCACTATTTAAGATCACGACCGTCTTAGCTTTCTTCATTTTGGCCTTCAAAAGCGTCAAAACTTCTTCGATTTCTGTCTCAATCATGCTGGAAAAAAAAGAAAGAAAAAAACATTAAAATCAGTGATAAAAAAAAGTTTTACCTTGGGACTAACTATACCATTAGAAACCTAGTGCAATACTGAATAACTAATAAGTTTCAGAAATACTCATGAAAAGGAGATGAAACTACAAGATACTCACAAAACCAAAGTGAAACAACCACGATTCAATGTCAGCCACTTATTAAGGGTTTCAGTTGTCAAAGCTGTGGCCAAAGCATAAGCAAGAGTATCTAGAATAAATGATTAATTTCTTTTCCATTTTTAAATCAAAATTCACCTTTCCCTTCCTGAGCAGCTTGCTCTAGCTTGATAAGCTGTTTTAAAGCTTTGTTCACACCTCCATCTTCGATAACGTGGAATGTTTTCTCATCTTTTGTAACCGTGCTGTCTAAATCAGTTAAATATTTTGCGAGCGAAGCATAGCATTCGTTTAACGGGGCTCCTGAAGCTGAAAAAAATTTGAAAATAAAGAAAAAATAATTTGAGAAATACCAGAGGCTTGTTTGAAAATAGCAGCGGTGACTAAGCCAACAGAGCCGTTTGAGAACCACATTTTAGGGTTATCTTTGATCTGATCCAATATTGGGTTCAAACAACATTCGAGCAACTCGCTCATTCTTTTTTCTTGGCTTTTCTTACTAAAAACAAAATATGAATGAAATAATGGCAGATGGATGGCTTACACGTTGGCAGAGGAGTCGGCCATTTTCAATTTTTCCAAATAGGAAGGATGGAAAAAGTGGGCATCCCTGTGGGCGAACAAATATAAGATAACACGTTTGCCATGCTCGTTCATAATGAGCTTATCTGCACACTCGATTATCGTTGGAAGAAGTGCCTGGAAAATGTTTATTTCGAGAGAACTCTTTGTTATAAGAAAATTACTTTTTTCATGAGGACAGTATCGTCGACAGAGTCGATCAAAGTGAGAAGAAACATACTTCCGGCTTCAGTCATCGCGATGTTTTTAAGATCACATTTTAACTCTTTCACGATTTCCTTTTTGGCCTGCAAAGAAAATTCACAAACAAAAAATAGTTTATTGTCATATTATATATATATAACAGTTTTTTTTATTTATTTATATTTATTGCACAACTACAGGTTTTTAAAAAAACCTGAATGGTGCATTGTAAACCTGGTTGAATCTATAATAAAATGTTACTCTAGTTTTGAGTAGTTTGGACCGGTGTGGGGAGATTGGACTATCAGAACAATTCGGGAGGTTCGGGGAGTTTTGGAGGTCAGGACAGTGGGTGATTTGGGTGGTTTTTACAGTTCGGGCAGTTTTGAAGGTCCTGGACAGCGTGTGATTTGGGTGGTTTTTATAGTTTGGGCAGTTTTGAAGGTCTGGACAGCAGGTGATTTGGGCGGTTTTTACAGTTTGGGCAGTTTTGAAGGTCTGGACAGTGGGTGATTTGGGCGGTTTTTACAGTTTGGAAGGCCTGGGCATTGGGTGATTTGGGCAGTTTTTGCAGTTTGGGCGTTTTGAAGGTCTGGACAGTACCCAATTTGGGTAATTTTTACCGTTTGGGCAGTTTTGAAGGTCTGGACAGCGGGTGATTTGGGTTGTTTTTTTACATTTTGGGCAGTTTTGAAGGTCTGGACAGCAGGTGATTTGGGTGGTTTTTACAGTTTGGGCAGTTTTGAAGGTCTGGGCAGCAGGGGATTTGAGTGGTTTTTACAGTTTGGGCAGTTTTGAAGGTCTGGACAGCAGGTGATTTGGGTGGTTTTTACAGTTCGGGCGTTTGGAAGATCTGGCAGTACCCAATTTGAGCGGTTTTTACAGTTTGGACAGTTTTGAAGGTCTGGACAGCGGGTGATTTGCGTTGTTTTTATATATGGGCAGTTTTGAAGGTCTGGACAGCAGGTGAGTTGGGTGGTTTTTACAGTTTTGAAGTCTGGACAGTACCCGATTTTGGGTGATTTTTACAGTTTGGGCAATTTTGAAGGTCTGGACAGCAGGCGATTTGGGTGGTTTCAAAGAGTTTGGGCAGTTTGGACAGTACCCGATTTGGGTGATTTTTAAAATTTTGGGTAGTTTTGAAGGCCTGGACAGCAGGCGATTTGGGTGGTTTTTACATTTTGGGCAGTTTTTGAAGGTCTGGACAGCAGCTTATTTGGGTGGTTTTTACAGTTTGGGCAGTTTTGAAATCTGGACAGTACCCGATTTGGGTGATTTTTACAGTTTGGGCAGTTTTAAAGGTCTAGACAGCAGGTGAGTTTGGTGGTTTTTACAGTTTTGAAGTCTGGACAGTACCCGATTAGGGTGATTTTTACAGTTTGGGCAATTTTGAAGGTCTGGACAGCAGGCGATTTGGGTGGTTTCAAAGAGTTTGGGCAGTTTTGAAATCTGGACAGTACCCGATTTGGGTGATTTTTAAAGTTTGGGTAGTTTTGAAGGTCTGGACAGCAGGCGATTTGGGTGGTTTGTACATTTTGGGCAGTTTTTGAAGGTCTGGACAGCAGGTTATTTGGGTGGTTTTTACAGTTTGGGCAGTTTTGAAATCTGGACAGTACCCGATTTGGGTGATTTTTACAGTTTGGGCAGTTTTGAAGGTCTGGACAGCAGGCGATTTGGGTGTTTTTTTTTACAGTTTGGGAAGTTTTGAAATCTGTACAGTACCCGATTTGGGTGATTTTTACAGTTTTGAAGGTCTGGACAGCAGGCGATTTGGGTGGTTTTTACAGTTTGGGCAGTTTTGAAGGTCTGGATAGCAGGCGATTTGGGTGGTTTTTACAGTTTGGGCAGTTTTGAAGGTCTGGACAGCAGGCGATTTGGGTGGTTTTTGCAGTTTATAAGTCTTTACAGTCCCCGATTTGGGTGATTTTTACAGTTTGGGCAGCTTTGAAGGTCTGGACAACAGGTTATTTGGGTGGTTTTTAAAGTTTGGGCAGTTTTTAAGTCTGGAAAGTACCCAATTTGGGTGGTTTATACAGTTCTGGCACTAGGTAGGCGTCAAAATTGGCCTAAAACACAGTTTTTTGCTATAAAAGAGGGTTTCAATACATTTCCGACCTAGTTTCTCTTTAAAATTCATAATTTTTTACCGATTTAGGTTCTTTACCTTAGCGCTTGAGTTCCAAATGATCGAAAATCCAACATTAGCACCACTTTTTGTTTTTATAAGAAGGCCAATATCAGAACGAAGAGTTTCAAATAATTCGGTTCTCTCTTTTTCTTCGCAGTTTTGAACATACTCCGACACTACTGACATCACAAGATTCGAACGATAAGACCATTTCCTTAATAAAAAAGTTAAAATAAATTCACAATTATTATCAATAATTACTTAGACAAAAGTTGGTTCAACGTAGTTTTGATGGTACTCAAAATGGCCGGTTTTAGGGTCAGATTGCTCTCCAAAGCTTTCGCAAGATTGCATTCATCGGAATTCTTCAGGAGGTCGCCAAAAAGTTCTTTTTTGAACGCCATCTTTTCCTGTGACGTCGCATAGTTGGAATAAAGATCTTCAATTATGGGAGCAGCAATCTGAAATGAGCAAGTTTAAAAATAAATGAAAATTTCCAGTATAGAGACCCAAAAAGAGGTAGTTTTGAGTAAGTTTTTTGAAATGTTACCTTTGAGTTCAATAATTTGATAGCATGTCCTTTGCAATTTTGAACCAACTTTCTCCTAACGGCAGAATTGCATGATTTTATGATGCTTTTGACGATGTGGTTCGAGTATTTGTTCCTGGCAAGGGAAACGACGTCATTTATTATCTCGTTTACGACTCCTTCTTTGATTTTAGGAGGTCCAAGTTTGAGAATCCATTGGATAATCCTGGCAGTGTCATGTCGCATAACCATCTGAAAGAAAAGAATGATTTGAGAGGTTATGAAGTGTTAAAATGTTACTTTGCTTAAATTCCCCTTTAAGACAGAGGCAAGCTTTTTGATGTGTTCTTCGCGTTCTGCGATGGGGCATTTGTTGGAGCGGATTTTTTCGAAAAGCTTCTTCGCTGAGGAGAGCTCTTCATGGATGGAGGCGTTTCGCTTTTCTTTCCGCTGAATGGTCGCTTCTTTATGCTGCTTTTTGATTCCGGCCCATTCTGGCTTACCGTCGGCTTTAACAGGTCCTGCAAGAAATCGACGGAATAATGGAAGGAAAAAATGTGTTGTGGGAACTTTCTCAAAAACTCAGGGCCTCTCCATTTAATATAAAAAAGTCAAATATCTGCCTAAATTTTGACCTGACGAAAAAAAGTATCTAAGTAAACTCCCTTTAGATTTTAGCAAGGAATTGACTGGGGTCGATAACTTTTGGATCCGACATACAGGGTGCTCCAGAACGACCCTAACTTTGTTATTTTAAGTGCAAGCCCTGTGTTTTGACCACGCAATTCGATTCTACGCTTCATTTCCAGTAAATTTTACTTAGAACACTTTTTTGATAGGACCAAAACTTACTGAGCTGTGAAAACTGTGCCACTTACTGTGAAAAAGCCATTTATCTGCCAAAATTTTGGCCTGACGAAAAAAAGTATCCAAGTAAACCCCCCTTAGATTTTAGTAAGGAATCGATTGGAATTGATAACTTTTGGATCCGACATACAGGGTGCTCCAGAACGACCCTAACTTTGTTATTTTAAGTGCAAACCCTATGTTTTGACGATGAAATTCGATTCTACGCTTCATTTCCAGTAAATTTTACTTAGAACACTTTTTTGATAGGACCAAAACTTCCTGAGCCGTGAATACTGTGCCACTTAATTTGAAAAAGCTATTTTTCTGCCTAAATTTTGGCCAGAAGAAAAAAAGTATCCAATTAAACCCCCCTTAGATTTTAGCAAGGAATCGATTGGAATTGATCACTTTTGGCTCCGACATACAGGGTGCTCCAGAACGACCCTAACTTTGTTATTTTAAGTGCAAACCCTATGTTTTGACGATGGAATTCGATTCTACGCTTGATTTCTAGTAAGTTTTACTAAAAACACTTTTTTGATAGGATCAAAACTTCCTGAGCTGTGAATACTGCGCCACTTAATTTGAAAAAGCCAAATATCTGCCTAAATTTTGACCTGACGAAAAAAAGTATCTAAGTAAACTCCCTTTAGATTTTAGCAAGGAATCGATTGGGATCAATAACTTTTGGATCCGACATACAGGGTGCTCCAGAACGACCCTAACTTTGTTATTTTAAATGCAAACCCTATGTTTTGACGGTTGAATTCAATTCTACGCTTGATTTCCAGTAAGTTTTACTTAGAACACTTTTTTGATAGGACCAAAACTTCCTGAGCTGTGAATACTGTGCCACTTACTTTGAAAAAGCCAATTATCTGCCTAAATTTTGGCCTGACGAAAAAAAGTATCCAAGTAAACCCCCTTTAGATTTTAGCAAGGAATCGATTGGGATCGATAACTTTTGGATCCGACATACAGGGTGCTCCAGAACGACCATAACTTCGTTATTTGAAGTGCAAACCCTATGTTTTGACGATGGAATTCGATTCTACGCTTGATTTCCAGTAAGTTTTGCTTAGAACACTTTTTTGATAGGACCAAAAGAGGCCCAGCTTTTAAGAAATGAAATTATTTCTATTGAACGATACGAACCATCTTCTTTGATGTCTTGATGTTTAAGCTTCTTAGCGATGACTTTCTCTGAAGAAAAAATAAATTAAAAGGTTTCAGAGGGAAAATTTACTTACGGGTATTAGGATCGAGTTTGGTGGGTTTTTCTTTAGAAGGGGCTTTATTTTCTTTGGCTTTCTTTTCTTTAACTCCGCCACCTTTTTCGTTAGATTTGACGTTTTTCCGCTTCATTGCTAATGTCATATCTTGGCAAAAAGGCGAGAATTTTGATCTGAAAGTTTGGGCGACTCACGTGGTGCGATATTTTGAAAAATAAAATGTTCTTCGGCTAACTTGAGGTTATCGAATAGCTAGAGATATGCGGTACCAATCCCCTCTCTGCAAAGTCACTGACGTCATCAAAAGGGAACTAGAGAAGATTACGTTGTTTGCTTCTTTCGTAACTCCCGTACGTTTGGTCATATCAAGAAAGTGTTTTAAGTAAAAGATACTGGAAATGAAGCGTAGAATCGATTTCTTTTGTCAAAACATAGGGTTTGCATTTAAAATTACAAAGTTAGGGTCGTTCTGGATCACCCTGTATGTCGGATCCAAAAGTTATCAATTTCAATCGATTCCTCGCTAAAATCTAAGGGGGGTTTACTTGGATACTTTTTTTCGTCAGGCCAAAATTTAGGCGGATAAATGGCTTTTTCATAGTAAGTGGCACAGTATTCACAGCTCAGGAAGTTTTGGTCCTATCAAAAAAGTGTTCTAAGTAAAATTTACTGGAAATGAAGCGTAGAATCGAATTGCATGGTCAAAACACAGGGTTTGCACTTAAAATAACAAAGTTAGGGTCGTTCTGGAGCACCCTGTATGTCGGATCCAAAAATTATCGATCCCAATCGATTCCTCGCTCAAAATTAAGGGGAGTTTACTTCGATACTTTTTTTCGTGAGGTCAAAAGTTTGTCAGATAATGCCATTCCCAAAATGGCACTTCGTTTTTCAAGTCTTTTGGTTAAATTCGATTTATAACAAAATCCGCTAAATCTTTAATAAAACGCACACATTTTCATCATTTTATTACGTTTATTACCCTTATACCAAAGCTCAGATTGACCCCACGGGGTCTCCGTGACCCCAAAATCCAAGGTTAGAGGGTAGTACAATAGCTTTCTTTTTGAGAAAGTTAAAATAAAACAATCTTAATTGTCGAATTTTATTCAACTTTTTTTCTTAGGTTTACATGATTTGTATACTCAATTATCAACCAGATTTTTCTGCAGCTTCCAATTTGTAGAAATAATCTCTTATTCGTGACCTAAAAAAAAAAAAAATCTTTAGCCAAGTCGAACTACCCAAGGCCAATGAAATCTTTGACCTTGTATTTCAAGGTCAAAAAAAATTTGATTTCTAATAATCCTTTTGTAATGCTTATAACACAGATTATTTATATATATAATGTAGGCTTGTAACATTCGTTTATTTCTCTCCTAGTTCCACCAGATGATAGTACACCTTCATAGCCCCTAGATAGCACCAATATATCAAAATCGAAGAAAAAGTGACTTCCATCTTTTTTCCCCCTGGCCCTTCTTAGTTCTGATAATAAAGGTAATTCTTACCATGTTTCTTCGCTTACAACATAGTGTTCCTTAGGAAGTTCGAATCCATGGAAAGTCATAGCTAGAGTGATCGAATAAGCTCCCATATCAGCGAATTCAAGCCATTCTCCAACTTTCATTTCAGGGAGAAGGCATTTATTTAATATTAAATCAACGTTTTTGTACGTTTGTCCCCATATTCGACTGTTCTTCAAAGCTCCCTGCCTCACCGTCTGCCAAAATTAATCTAAATAAAGTTAAACGTGAATCGTGAAGATTTTCCGTACTTTATAAGGTGTCGGAATCCTCAATAAGTCTTCCGTCACTACGCAGTTGAATGCTCCATATATACCATCGTTGACGTAATATTCGATTTGATCGCCGTCGTTTTTATAGCCATTGATGCTTGTATAAAGTGTAAATGAATCGACCACGAAATATCTTCCTGGTTCCGCAATTATTCTCATTCCTCCCAAAGTTTCCTTTTCTTCTTCTAAAGCTTCGTTGATTAATTTGCAAATCTGAAATTTACATTTTTTGAATACCGCACAGAACTGGATTTTTTGTTTCAAAAATCTGTAACTCTTGAAGCAATTAGAGACACCGGACTGCCACCAATTTCTTCACAAATGGTTCCTCTTTAAACTGTTATAAGGGCAATTGGTGGTCTTTAACTGGTATAAAAAGATTGAAGTTGGTTTTTTTTGGAAAAACGTCAATAAAATCCCTAATTTTTATGATATCGAAACCGGGCTGGTGGTAATTTGTAGCGCTATATGTCCTTTAAATTGTCCAGAAAGCAGAAATTTTTTAACTGTTATAGAAAATTTTTTACGAATTTTTTAAAGTTTGTTGTTTTTTTAACTTAAAACCTCTATAACTAGCGTTCTACTCAATGAAACTTAACAATTTTTTTTTTTTTTTTTTTTACAAAAACGTGGCTTTTTGTGTAGTTTTAGAATATTTAAACAAATTTTTGGTAAAGTGAAAAATGTACGAAAATTTG
Source organism: Orius laevigatus (assembly GCA_018703685.1). Classification (NCBI taxonomy): domain Eukaryota; kingdom Metazoa; phylum Arthropoda; class Insecta; order Hemiptera; family Anthocoridae; genus Orius; species Orius laevigatus. The sequence goes on along the minus strand of JAGWEN010001414.1, from coordinate 2,853 downwards.
GCTCTTAAAACCTCGATTTTGAGATTTTGGACGAAAAAAGGCTCTTAAAACTTAGATTTTGAGGTTTTTTGACAAAAATTGGGCTTTACAAATGTTGATTTTGAGGTTTTGGACGGAAATTTGGCTCTTAAAATGTTGATTTTAAGGTTTTAGATGAAAAACAGCCTTAAAATATGTTCAGAAAGAAAAGCGAAACTAAATTTTTGGGGAATATTGGAAAAAAAAAAATCATGAGTTTTTTTGTGGTTTTGACTAAATATTATGAAATGGAAAAAAAATCTACCTAACAATGTCACAATAGAGAGAGAAAAAAATTAAGCCGTTTGTAAAGTTCGATGACCTTGAAGGAGTAAGAGTGATGAGTCATCTTTACTTCCCCACAATTTACTCCCCTTCCCCGCAGCATCTAATCCTTAAAATCTCGTACCGACGAATCTATTCATCCGATCTTCTTAAATATTAGCATATTTGAAACAGCTCGTCAAAACTACAAGATGACTACCTGTTTTTTCAAATTTCAGATTTGGTGGAAAAATTACATTTTCTATTTTCCCGAGGAAAAATTTTCCGGAAAAACTGCCCCCTAAACAGCACGTAGTTTTCCAAAAGAATGAGAACGCGCTTTTCAAAAAAAATTTCCGAACATTTTTTAGTGCCCACGAGGAAACTACTTTGGGGCATCTTCCCTCTCTCTCGCACACTTGGTAGAATTTTGATGTCGGATTCCCCCTAAACATTTTGCGAATTTTGTTATAGACTATTTTTTTACCTTCGTTTAAATATTCTTTAAAAAAAACCACGTTAAAATCTATAACAGTTAAAGACGCTATTAGAACAGTTCAAAGAGGAAACATTTGTGAAGAAATTGGTGGCAGTCCTGTGTCTCTAATTGCTTCAGGAGTCACAGATTTTTGAAGCAAAAAATCCATTTCCCACTGAGGATCATACTTGAGCGAATTGGCTGGAATCGTCTCCGGAAAATCCTCCACCGATATCAAGCAACGAGAGTTTCACGTTCTTCTCTTTACACTCTCTTATCAATTTGCACGCTATATGGATAGCTCTAGCGTAAGCCCCTATTTCCCTACAACCGGTCCCGACGTGAAAAGAGATCCCGATTATTTCGAGATTTCGATCCAATGCTGCTTGTACGAGTTCCATCCCGAATTCAGGATCGCAGCCGAATTTAGGGCCAAGAGAAACGGTGGCGTCCAGGGCATCAGCCCTGATTCTCAAAACTACCCTGAAAAGATGACGTCAAATTGAGGTCCTTCTTTTACACTTACTTCGCCTTAGGAAAATGCTCTTTGATCTTATCCAACTCGAAAACGTTGTCGTATGTCATCTTGTAGACTCCATTATCGGCAGCGTACTTCAAATGGCTTAAACCTTTCGCTGGGTTAGCATATATTATTCTATCCGGGCTTACTCCTACAGAAAGCACTTTGCTTATTTCTCTCTGCAAAATAAGGTTTACGTTAAATAACCTCCTAAGGTCCTACCAAGCAGGCAGGGGCGGAGTGGGACCTTAGGGTGTGGGTGGGTTTTCAGTTAAGGGGGCGCAGAAAATGTAGACAGAAAATTGGCTGTTAAAAAAATATATTCAGCAGAAACAGAGGTTCCCAAACTTTTTCACAGTGCGCCCCCTTTTAAACAAATTAAAACCTTTGCTCCGCTCCCCCCCTAAAGTTTTGAATGTTACCTTTAAGTTTTTTTTAATGAAATTTGGATTTTGAAATGTTGATTTTAATATTTATTGATAAAAAAAGTTGCTCTTATAACCATGATTAGGAGGTTTTGACAAAAAATTGCCAATATAAAGTTGATTTTGAGTTTTTTTTGACGAAAATTATGAATGAATGAATGAATGAATGAAATGTAGTTTATTGTACAAAAAACAGATAAATTTACACTTTGTACATTAAGCATATTAAATACTACGTACGCAGGCTTTGGTAATCCGTCTGCCGGTGATTCACGCACCAAAAATAAAAAATAAAATAACTGAAATTGTTGAAAACAAAATAAATAACTTAATAATGAACTGGTTTATTAACTGCTAGCTGTAGGTGAGTGCGTCGCTGTTGCTAAAGTTTATTATGGAATTGAGAAGGGCTACTCTTAGTAGACTCATAAGAGTCTGTTTCTGGAGGATTTTGAGCTGAGGAAGAGCGCGGAATTATCAGACAGATTCCACTGTGAGCACTCTTATTCCTGCCAGGAGTGAAGACGCAGTCCTCTGACCGACTCTTGAGTTGCAAAGGACAGATAATGCTAGTTTCTGCGAAAACTTAGTGAAATAACTTTCAATTCTTTTTGTTTCATTTGCTGTAATGAAAATTAGGCATTTATAGCGCACAGTTGAAGTTTTAGGTCTTTTGTACGAAAATTAGGCATCATAAATGTATGATTTTGAGGTTTTTGACGAAAATTGGCTTTTAAAATGTGATGTTGAGTTTAGGACGAAAAAATAGGCTTCATAAATGTCGATTTCAAGGTTTTTGACCAAAATTGGGCTTTAAAAATGTTGATTTTGAGGTTTTTCACGAAGATTTGGCTGTATAAATGTTGATTTCGAGTTTGTTTGACGAAAATTAGGCTTTAAAATGTTGACTTTGAGGTTTTTGGACACGAAATTAGACACATTTCATAATGTTGTTTATTGCGAGTTTTTGAAGAAATTTCTGCCTTTATATTAAATTTTTGGGTGTTAAAAAATTAATGAGGTGTAGACGAAAATTAGGCATCATAAATGTTGTATTCTGAGGTTTTTATTTTTTGTTTTTGTTGTGTGTGGGTGTGACAAAAATTGAGGTTTACAAATGTTGATTTTGAGGTTTTTGATGAAATTTG
>JAGWEN010001413.1:0-28932 GCA_018703685.1 Orius laevigatus | reverse complement strand
AAAAATTTTTTTCAATCATAACTGAATTGGTGATAATTTTCTGAAAATGGGACTAATTTCACTCAAACACATTATAATTACCTAATTAGTTAATTAATTAATTAATTTTTGAGATTTTTTTTCAATCATAACTTGAATTTGGTGATAATTTATGAAAATGGGACTAATTTCACTCAAACACATTATAATTACCCTAATTAGTTAATTAATTAATTATTTTTGAAAAAAATGCAATCATAACTGGAATTTGGTGATAATTTTATGAAAATGGGACTAATTTCACTCAAAACACATTATAATTACCTAATTAGTTAATTAATTAATAATTTTTGATTTATTTTTTTTCAATCATAACATGAATTTGGTGATAATTTCTAAAAATGGGACTAATTTCACTCATACACATTATAATTACCTAATTAGTTAATTAAATAATTAATTTTTGGAAAAATTTTTTTCAATCATAACTTGAATTTGGTGATAATTTTATGAAAATGGGACTAATTCACGTCAAACACATTATAATTACCTAATTAGTTAATTAATTAATTAATTTTTGAGAAAAAAAATCAATCATAACTTGAATTGGGTGATAATTTTATGAAAATGGGACTAATTTCACTCAAACACATTATAATACCTAATTAGTAATTAATTAATTTTTGAACAAAAATGCAATCATAACTTGAATTTGGTGATAATTTTCTGAAAATGGGACTAATTTCACTCAAACATCAATATAATTACCTAATTAGTTAATTAATTAATTAATTTTTGAAAAAAAATTTTTTTGCAATCATAACTTGAATTTGGTGATAATTTTATGAAAATGGGACTAATTTCACTCAAACTCAATATAATTACCTAATTAGTTAATTAATTAATTTTTGAACAAAAATGTGCAATCATAACTTGAATTTGGTGATAATTTTATGAAAATGGGACTAATTTCACTCAAACTCAATATAATTACCTAATTAGTTAATTAATTAATTTTTGAACAAAAAATTTTTTTTTGCAATCATAACTTGAATTTGGTGATAATTTTATGAAAATGGGACTAATTTCACTCAAACTCAATATAATTACCTAATTAGTTAATTAATTAATTTTTGAAAAAAAATTTTGCAATCATAACTTGAATTTGGTGATAATTTTATGAAAATGGGACTAATTTCACTCAAACTCAATATAATTACCTAATTAGTTAATTAATTAATTTTTGAACAAATTTTTTTTTGCAATCATAACTTGAATTTGGTGATAATTTTATGAAAATGGGACTAATTTCACTCAAACCATATAATTACCTAATTAGTTAATTACTAATTAATTAATTTTTGAAAATGCAATCATAACTTGAATTTGGTGATAATTTTATGAAAATGGGACTAATTTCACTCAAACTCAATATAATTACCTAATTAGTTAATTAATTAATTAATTAATTTTTGAAAAAAATTTTTTTCAATCATAACTTGAATTTGGTGATAATTTTATGAAAATGGGAAAATTAAGTTAATTAGTCATAATTACCTAATTACATAATTAATTACCTAATTAGTTAATGAAATTTAATCGGGATCACGTGAAGATTATTTGGTTAAAATTTGGTGAAGATCGGACCGGTAGAAAGCCCGTAGCACATTTTCGCAAACTTTAGACAGACATATCTCCGCCATTTTGTCGAATTTCAAAAATCGCTCTCGTCACTTTCAAGATAACCACGAAAGGAAGATTGTGTGAAAATTTCGTGAAAATCGGATGAAAATTGTGGCCGTGAAGTGTTCCGGAAAAAAAGGCGACGTACGGACGGACGGACGGCCGGCACCACAGACAAAGTCATGTCCGACAAAGACCAAAAGTCAGTTTGACCCTAGGGGGTCTGGAAGACCCTCCCCCAAAAACCCGAATCCGACGGTACATATTACAATAATATCTCTTTGAGAAAGTTAACATCTTTACAAATAAATATAAATAGTTGAATAAAGTTTATTCACTTAAATAAATTAATAGAAACAATAAAATAAACATTAAAAGTGCAGAAAGACATTTTGCTGTCCAAAACCCTTCAAGTTGTGGTATAAAAAGCCAAGTTCAGGGGGTCGGGGAATGTAGGGGAGGTGGTGGAAGGTTGGGGAAAGTTGTGGGAAGGGGGGTTATTTGATGTTTGAAGAGAGGTCTGTCAGTGGTTTCCGAATTTCGGGAAAGCTAGAGTTATGGGGTAGCTTGTCTATACCACCGGTTTTTCTTTGAAAAGCCATTTTCCTGACGTAACTAACTCAAATTGTTTGATAAAAAGTCAATTTTCAGGGTTCGAGGTAGGGGAGGTTGTGAATGGTTGGGGGATGTGGTGAAAGGTGGGGGAGGAGTATTTGGTGTTTGAGGAGAGGTCTGTAGAGCCCCGAATTAAGGAAAAGTTCGGTTTGCTCCTCCGCACCACTTTTTCTTTAAAAAGCCTTTTTTCTGTACAAAAACCTCCAAATTGAGCAATAAGAAGCCTGTTTTTAGGAGTCAAGGAATTTAGAGGAGGTAAGGAAGGTGGTGGAAGGTAGGGGTGGGTGTGCATGGAGTGTTTGGTGTTTGAGGAGAGGTCTGTAGAGCCCCGAATTTCGAAAAAGTTCGAGTTATCGGGTTGAGAGGCTTTTTTCTGTCTAACACCCTTCAAATTGTGCGATAGAAGCCAATTTTAAGGGATCGAGGAATGTAGGAGAGGTAAGGGAGGTGGTGGAAGGTTGGGGGAGTGTGGGGGTGTATTTGGTGTTTGAGGAGAGGTCTGTAGAGCCCCGAATTACGAAAAAGTTCGAGAGGCTTTTTTATTTCGGTTGGGAGACTTTTTTCTGTCTAAAACCCTTCAAATTGTGCGATATGAAGCCAATTTTAAGGGATCGAGGAATTTAGGGGAGGTAAGGGAGGTGGTGGAAGGTTGGGGGAGTGTGGGGTGTATTCGGTGTTTGAGGAGAGGTCTGTAGAGCCCCGAATTTCGAAAAAGTTCGAGTTATTGGGTTGAGAGGCTTTTTTCTGTCTAAAACCCTACAAATTGTGCGATATGAAGCCAATTTTAAGGGATCGAGGAATGTAGGAGAGGTAATGGAGGTGGTGGAAGGTTGGGGGAGTGTGGGGATGTATTTGGTGTTTGAGGAGAGGTCTTTAGAGCCCCGAATTTCGAAAAAGTTCGAGTTATCGGGTTGAGAGGCTTTTTTCTGTCTAAAACCCTACAAATTGTGCGATATGAAGCCAATTTTAAGGGATCGAGGAATGTAGGGGAGGTAATGGAGGTGGTGGAAGGTTGGGGGAGTATGGGGTGTATTTGGTGTTTGAGGAGAGGTCTGTAGAGCCCCGAATTTAGAAAAAGTTCGAGTTATCGGGTTGAGAGGCTTTTTTCTGTCTAAAACCATTCAAATTGTGCGATATGAAGCCAATTTTAAGGGATCGAGGAATGTAGGAGAGGTAATGGAGGTGGTGGAAGGTTGGGGGAGTGTGGGGGTGTATTCGGTGTTTGAGGAGAGGTCTGTAGAGCCCCGAATTTAGAAAAAGTTCGAGTTATCGGGTTGAGAGCCTTTTTTCTGTCTAAAATCCTCCAAATTGTGCGATAGAAGCCAATTTTAAGGGATCGAGGAATGTAGGAGAGGTAATGGAGGTGGTGGAAGGTTGGGGGAGTGTGGGGGTGTATTTGGTGTTTGAGGAGAGGTCTGTAGAGCCCCGAATTTCGAAAAAGTTCGAGTTATCGGGTTGAGAGCCTTTTTTCTGTCTAAAACCCTCCAAATTGTGCGATAGAAGCCAATTTTAAGGGATCGAGGAATGTAGGAGAGGTAATGGAGGTGGTGGAAGGTTGGGGGAGTGTGGGGGTGTATTTGGTGTTTGAGGAGAGGTCTGTAGAGCCCCAAATTTCGAAAAAGTTCGAGTTATTGGGTTGAGAGGCTTTTTTCTGTCTAAAACCCTTCAAATTGTGCGATATGAAGCCAATTTTAAGGGATCGAGGAATTTAGGGGAGGTAAGGGAGGTGGTGGAAGGTTGGGGGAGTGTGGGGGTGTATTCGGTGTTTGAGGAGAGGTCTGTAGAGCCCCGAATTTAGAAAAAGTTCGAGTTATCGGGTTGAGAGCCTTTTTTCTGTCTAAAACCCTTCAAATTGTGCGATATGAAGCCAATTTTAAGGGATCGAGGAATTTAGGGGAGATAAGGGAGGTGGTGGAAGGTTGGGGGAGTGTGGGGGTGTATTCGGTGTTTGAGGAGAGGTCTGTAGAGCCCCAAATTTCGAAAAAGTTCGAGTTATTGGTTTGCTTCTCCAAACCACCAGTTTTTCATTAATAAAAAGCCAATTTTCTGTCTAAAACCCTCCAAATTGTGCAATAAAAGATAATTTTTACATATTGGATTTTCACGCTTTTTTAAACTGAAAATTAGCTTTTTGGGGGTAATAGTAATAGAATTCAATTGTCGTAGTTTCATGTAGTTCGAATACAATTGTGTGTTTAATTATTTGTCCTTCCAATCTATATTACATAATTAAATTTATCAAATCCTAATTTAAATTGTGCTTAATTCAATTCTGAAACACCACAGAATGAAAATAGCTAACTTTTCAACAATTTTTTTATTTTATCAAAATTCCTTTTTTTAAAAAAAGGAGAGGAAAAATGCAAAATAAATTCAGCATTTATGTGGGCGCTCTTCTGGAATTCTGACGTCAGCTTTTCAACACATTTTTTTTCCTCCATATTTTTCATTCTAAAAAAACCCTAATATTTTAGCGATGTGGTTTTATGTCGGATTTGGCATTTATTGTACAAAAAAAAATACAAAAGTTGAAAAACAAATTTTGGAATCTTCGTAAAACTCGATTGGGTTATAAAAAATACAGGGGCGGTTGATTGTTTGGGGGGGACGGGGTTGGGGATTTCTCGTAAAAATGTTTCCCCGCCCCCGGGGCTATCCGGGCTCAGTGTGCGAAAAAAGGCGAAAGCCGGGCGTTATTACGCTCGAAGAAAATGAAGGGGGACCGAGGGAGTCGGAGGTGGAAGTTATTGGCGGATTCCAGCCCTCAGAGACATCCAGAGCTTCCTAACAACTTCACCTTTCAAATACTCCGGAGACTCAACAGGCTACCTTTCAATACCCGACAGAAAAATTCCTTTTTAATTACACCCCAAGGACGATCCATTAATAGAATATTACGTAAAGTCCATCGTTTTTGCATAAAGTACAGCCAATTATTTTTTTCTTTTCTTTTTTGAAGACTTTGAAATTTTTGAAGATTAATTAAGTCCAATTTCAGGATTACTCCAATATAATTTGACTCTAAACTCTCATCTATAGAGGATAAAGATCCTCTATGGACGATAAAAAGGGTAAAGTTAAGAGGATTAAAAGGGGAAATTAAGGGGATTAAAAGATAAAGTTAAGTTAAGAGGATTAAAAAGGGAAAGTTAAGAGGATTAAAAAGGGAAAGTTAAGAGGATTAAAAAGGGAAAGTTAAGAGGATTAAAAAGGGAAAGTTAAGAGGATTAAAAAGGGAAAGTAACGAAAGTTAAAGAAAGTTAAGAGGATTAAAAGTTACGAGGATTAAAAGGGGAAAGTTAAGTTGAAAGGATTAAAAAGGGAAATTTAAGAGGATTAAAAAGGGAAAGTTACAAAAGTTAAGGAAAGTTAAGAGGATTAAAAGTTACGAGGATTAAAAGGGGAAAGTTAAGTTAAGAGGATTAAAAGGGGAAAGTTAAGTTAAGAGGATTAAAAAGGGAAATTTAAGTTAAGAGGATTAAAAAGGGAAATTTAAGTTAAGAGGATTAAAAAGGGAAATTTAAGTTAAGAGGATTAAAAAGGGAAAGTTACGAGGATTAAAAAGGGAAAGTTACGAGGATTAAAAAGGGAAAGTTAAGAGGATTAAAAAGGGAAAGTTAAGAGGATTAAAAAGGGAAAGTTACGAAAGTTAAGAGGATTAAAAAGGGAAAGTTACGAAAGTTAAGAGGATTAAAAAGGGAAAGTTACGAAAGTTAAGAGGATTAAAAGTTACGAGGATTAAAAGGGGAAAGTTAAGTCAAGAGGATTAAAAAGGGAAATTTAAGTTAAGAGGATTAAAAAGGGAAATTTAAGAGGATTAAAAAGGGAAATTTAAGAGGATTAAAAAGGGAAAGTTAAGAGGATTAAAAAGGGAAAGTTAAGAGGATTAAAAAGGGAAAGTTAAGAGGATTAAAAAGGGAAATTTAGGAGGATTAAAAAGGGAAAGTTAAGAGGATTAAAAGGGAAACGTAAGGAGGATTAAAAAGGGAAATTTAGGAGGATTAAAAAGGGAAAGTTAAGAGGATTAAAAAGGGAAAGTTAAGAGGATTAAAAAGGGAAAGTTAAGAGGATTAAAAAGGGAAAGTTAAGAGGATTAAAAAGGGAAAGTTAAGAGGATTAAAAAGGGAAAGTTAAGAGGATTAAAAGGGCAAGTTAGGAGGATTAAAAGGGGAAAGTTAAGAGGATTAAAAAGGAAAAGTTAAGAGGATTAAAAGGAGAAAGTTAAGAGGATTAAAAGGGAAAAGTTAAGAGGATTAAAAGGGAAAAGTTAGGAGGATTAAAAAGGGAAATTTAGGAGGATTAAAAGGGAAAGTTAAGAGGATTAAAAGGGAAAGTTAAGAGGATTAAAAGGGAAAGGAGGATTAAAAAGGGAAATTTGGAGGATTAAAAGGGCAATTTAGGAGGATTAAAAGGGGAAAGTAAGGAGGATTAAAAGGAAAAGTTAAGAGGATTAAAAGGAAAAGTTAAGAGGATTAAAAGGGAAAGGAGGATTAAAAGGGGAAAGTTAAGAGGATTAAAAGGGGAAAGTTAAGAGGATTAAAAGGGGAAAGTTAAGAGGATTAAAAGGGGAAAATTAAGACGAATAAACGGGGAAAGTTAAGAGGAAAATTAAGAGGATTAAAAGGGGAAAGTTAAGAGGATTAAAAGGGGAAAGTTAAGAGGATTAAAAGGGGAAAGTTAAGAGGATTAAAAGGGGGAAACTAAGAGGATTAAAAAGGGAAAATTAAGACGAATAAACGGGGAAAGTTAAGAGGATTAAACGGGGAAAGTTAAGAGGATTAAAAGGGGAAAAGTTAAGAGGATTAAAAGGGGAAAGTTAAGAGGATTAAAAGGGGAAAGTTAAGAGGATTAAAAGGGGAAAGTTAAGAGGATTAAAAGGGAAAGTTAAGAGGATTAAAAGGGAAAATTAAGAGGATTAAAAGGGGAAAGTTAAGAGGATTAAAAGGGAAAAGTTAAGAGGATTAAAAGGGGAAAGTTAAGAGGATTAAAAGGGGAAAGTTAAGAGGATTAAAAGGGGAAAGTTAAGAGGAATAAAAGGGGAATGTTAAGAGGATTAAAAGGGGAAAATTAAGAGGATTAAAAGGGGAAAGTTAAGAGGATTAAAAGGGGAAAGTTAAGAGGATTAAAAGGGGAAAGTTAAGAGGATTAAAAGGGGAAAGTTAAGAGGATTAAAAGGGGAAAGTTAAGAGGATTAAAAGGGAAAGTTAAGAGGATTAAAAGGGGAAAGTTAAGAGGATTAAAAGGGGAAAGTTAAGAGGATTAAAAGGGAAAATTAAGAGGATTAAAAGGGAAAAGTTAAGAGGATTAAAAGGGGAAAGTTAAGAGGATTAAAAGGGAAAAGTTAAGAGGATTAAAAGGGGAAAAGTTAAGAGGATTAAAAGGGGAAAGTTAAGAGGATTAAAAGGGGAAAGTTAAGAGGATTAAAAGGGGAAAGTTAAGAGGATTAAAAGGGGAAAGTTAAGAGGATTAAAAGGGGAAAGTTAAGAGGATTAAAAGGGGAAAGTTAAGAGGATTAAAAAGGGAAATTTAAGAGGATTAAAAAGGGAAATTGAAGAGGATTAAAAAGGGAAATTGAAGAGGATTAAAAAGGGAAATTTAAGAGGATTAAAAAGGGAAATTGAAGAGGATTAAAAAGGGAAATTTAAGAGGATTAAAAAGGGAAAGTTAAGAGGATTAAAAAGGGGAAGTTAAGAAGATTGAAAAGGGGAAGTTAAGAGGATTACAGGGGAAAGTTAAAGAGGATTGAAAAGGGAAAGTTAAGGGGATTAAAACGGAAAAGTTAAGAGGATTAAAAGGAGAAAGTCAAGAGGATTGAAAGGGGAAAGTTAAGTTAAGAGGATTAAAAAGGGAAATTTAAGTTAAGAGGATTAAAAAGGGAAATTTAAGAGGATTAAAAAGGGAAAGTTAAGAGGATTAAAAGGGAAAGTTAAGAGGATTAAAAGGGAAAGTTAAGAGGATTAAAAGGGAAAGTTAAGAGGATTAAAAGGGAAAATTAAGAGGATTAAAAGGGAAAGTTAAGAGGATTAAAAAGGGAAAGTTAGAAAGTTAAGAGGATTAAAAAGGGAAAGTCAAAGTTAAGAGGATTAAAAGTTACGAGGATTAAAAGGGGAAAGTTAAGTCAAGAGGATTAAAAAGAGAAATTTAAGTTAAGAGGATTAAAAAGGGAAATTGAAGAGGATTAAAAAGGGAAATTGAAGAGGATTAAAAAGGGAAATTTAAGAGGATTAAAAAGGGAAAGTAACGAAAGTTAAGGAAAGTTAAGAGGATTACAAGTTACGAGGATTAAAAGGGGAAAGTTAAGTTAAGAGGATTAAAAGTTACGAGGATTAAAAAGGGAAATTTAAGTTAAGAGGATTAAAAAGGGAAATTTAAGAGGATTAAAAAGGGAAAGTTACGAAAGTTAAGGAAAGTTAAGAGGATTAAAAGTTACGAGGATTAAAAGGGGAAAGTTAAGCTAAGAGGATTAAAAAGGGACATTTCAGAGGATTAAAAAGGAAAATTTAAGAGGATTAAAAAGGGAAATTGAAGAAGATTAAAAAGTGAAATTGAAGAGGATTAAAAATGGAAATTTAAGAGGATTAAAAAGGGAAATTGAAGAGGATTAAAAGTTACGAGGATTAAAAGGGGAAAGTTAAGTCAAGAGGATTAAAAAGAGAAATTTAAGTTAAGAGGATTAAAAAGGGAAATTGAAGAGGATTAAAAAGGGAAATTTAAGAGGATTAAAAAGGGAAATTTAAGAGGATTAAAAAGGGAAAGTTACGAAAGTTAAGAGGATTAAAAGTTACGAGGATTAAAAGGGGAAAGTTTAAGAGTTCAAGAGGATTAAAGTTACGAGGATTAAACAAAGGGAAATTTTAAGTTAAGAGATTCAAAGGAAGTTAAGAGGATAAAAGGGAAACTTACAGAAATTAAGGGAAAGTTAGAGGCTTAAAGTTACGAGGATTAAAAGGGGAAAGTTAAGCTAAGAGGATTAAAAAGGGAAATTTAAGAGGATTAAAAAGGGAAATTTAAGAGGAATAAAAAGGATAAGCATCGAGGATTAAAACACAGTTAAGACAGTTAAGAGGATTAAAAAGGGAAAGTTAAGAAGATTAAAAGGGAAAAGTTAAGAGGATTAAAAAGGGAACGTTCAGGGAATTAAAAGGGGAAAGTTAAGGGGATTAAAACTCAATCCAGATAAACAATTAAAATCTGAATGGAAACTCGACTTCATAAGTCTCCACTCAAAATTTTTCTCAGAATGGCGCCCTAAATATCTCTCCTTAACGTCTTAAGAGTTTAAAAAGAAGTCACAGCGGGTTTTCCATTTCCTTAATGGAATGACGGACGTCACGCTGTTTTTTCTTTTCTTATTCTTTTTTTCTCGCCCTAGAATCAAATCTTATTTTGGACGAAAGCCATATTTGACCTCAGCCGTTGGAAAATACAGCAAATAAAAGTCAAAGGTCAAGGAAAACTTTAATAAATTATTCCCAACTCTTTAAACCTACAGTCCATTGTTCGAAAAGTTTTATTCCCATTCCTACCAAAATCGGTTTGACTTTTCTTTCTAACTGGAAAAACTTTTCATTTTAAGTCTATCAAAGCGGTGATTCAGGAAATGCATAAATTTATAAAAAAACATAACCTAATGGAAATTTATCACGCATTTCAAGAATATTAGAGAGAAAAAACATTTTTCTTGGTTGGAAGGGTTATAACTTCTCATACTCCAGAGAGAGAGAAGAAAAAAGTGACAGATAAATTTTTCCTTTTTTTTTTACATCGGAATATATAAAATATAATGAAATAAAACGACTTTTCCAACGCGTAAAATCGGCGTTTGATGCCTTTTCGTGAGGCCAATAGGGAATTTATTTGATCAAGATTGATTTGTTCAAGACGTTTCTTAACCAATAGGAATGAAGTTTTTTTCTCAAGATGAAGTGATCCTTTGGGTCTATAATCAAATATTTGGAATGTTGGGAGGAGGAATTGTAGACAATAGGGCTTGTGGTTCTACGTCCGCCATTTTCAAAAACCGGCCAAATTTGGCACTTTTCCAGTTTTTGACCTCTAGCGCTAAAACAATTCGTTTTAGCGACTTTCCTACTAAGTAAAAAAGAAAGAATATTAAATTTGCGTCTAATGAGTTTCAAAAACTTAAATCGGTTGAAGCGCGTTCAGGAGATCATCGATGATCAACAATGAGACAATAGTCAGACGTAGACAATAGGGCTTGTGGGCTACGTCCGCCATTTTGAAAAACCGGCCAAAATTGGCACTTTCCAGTTTTTGACCTCTAGCGCTAAAACAATTCGTTTTAGCGACTTTTCACTAAGTAAAGAAAGAAAGAATATAAATTTTGCGTCTAATGAGCTTTCAAAACTTAAAATCGGTTCAGCCGTTCAGGAGATATCGATGATCAAAATGAGACAATAGTCAGAGAGTAGACAATAGGGCTTGTGGTGCTACGTCCGATTTTGAAAAACCGGCCAAAATTGGCACTTTTCCAGTTTCTGACCTCTAGCGCTAAAAAATTCGTTTTAGCGACTTTTCCACTAAGTAAAGAAAGAAAGAATATTAAATTTGCGTCTAATGAGCTTTCAAAACTTAAAATCGGTTCAGCCGTTCAGGAGAATCGATGATCAAAATGAGACAATAGTCAGAGAGTAGACAATAGGGCTTGTGGTGCTACGTCCATTTTGAAAAACCGGCCAAAATTGGCACTTTTTCCAGTTTTTGACCTCTAGCGCTAAAAACAATTCGTTTTAGCGACTTTTCCCACTAAGTAAGAAAGAAAGAATATTAAATTTGCGTCTAATGAGCTTTCAAAACTTAAATCGGTTCAGCCGTCAGGAGATATCGATGATCAAAAATGAGACAATAGTCAGAGAGTAGACAATAGGGCTTGTGGGGCTACGTCCGCCATTTGAAAAAACCGGGCCAAAATTGGCACTTTTCCAGTTTTTGTGACCTCTAGCGCTAAAACAATTCGTGTTTAGCGACTTTTCCACTAAGTAAAGAAAGAAAGAATATTAAATTTTGCGTCTAATGAGCTTTCAAAAGTCAAATCGTTCAGCCGTTCAGGAGATATCGATGATCAAAATGATACAATAGTCAGAGAGTAGACAATAGGGCTTGTGGTGCTTACGTCCATTTTGGACCGCCAAAATTGGCACTTTTCCAGTTTTTGACCTCTAGCGCTAAAACAATTCGTTTTAGCGACTTTTCCACTAAGTAAAGAAAGAAAGAATATTAAATTTTGCGTCTAATGAGCTTTCAAAAGTCAATCGGTTCAGCCGTTCAGGAGATATCGATGATCAAGTGAGACATAGTCAGAGAGTAGACAATAGGGCTTGGTGGTTGCTACGTCCATTTTGAAAACCGGCCAAAATTGGCACTTTTCCCAGTTTTTGACCTCTAGCGCTAAAAAATTTTCGTTTAGCGACTTTTCCACTAAGTAGAAAGATATTAAATTTTGCGCTAATGAGCTTTCCAACTTAAATCGGTTGAGCCGTTCAGGAGATATCGATGATCAAAATGAGACATAGTCAGAGAGTAGACAATAGGCTTGTGGGGCTACGTCCGTCCATTTGAAAACCGGCCAAATTGCACTTTTTCAGTTTTTGAGCTCTAGCGCTAAAACAATTTGTTTTAGCGACTGTCCACTAAGTAAGAAAGAAAGAATATTAAATTTTTGCGTCCTATGAGCTTTCAAAACTTAAAACGTCGACGAGCCGATCAGGAGATATCGATGATGCAAAAATGAGACCAATAGTCAGAGAGTATAGACGAACAGGGCTTGCTGGGCTACGTCCGCACATTTTGAAAAACCGGGCCAAATTGGCACTTTCCAGTTTTTGACCTCATAGCGCTAACAATGTCGTAATCGCGACTTTTCCCTCCACTAAGTAAAGAAAAGAAAGAATATTAAATTTTGCGTCTAATGAGCTCAAAACTTAAAATCGTGAGCCGTTCAGGGAGATATCGATGATCAAAAATAGGCGAGTACATACAATAGTCAGTCTTAGAGTAGTTTGACTAATAGGGCTTGTGGTGCTACGTCCTCATACTTTGAGCGTACAACCGGCCAAACTCTGGCACTTTTCCAGTCGAGATGACACTCTAGCGCTAACAACACTAATTTACGTAAGTTCTGACTAGCGACTGTTTTCCACTGAAGTAAAGAAAGAAAGTGAATATTAAAGTTTTGTCGGCATTCTAATGAGCTTCCAAACACTTAAAATCGTGTTCAGCGCGTTCAGTGAGCGTATCGATGACTCAAAAATGAGAGACAATAGTCAGAGAGTAGACACTAGGCTTAGTGGTGGACGACGTCCGCCATTTTGAAAAACCACGGTCAAAATTGGCACTATTTCCAGTATTTTGACCTCGTACAGCAGGCGCTACAAACAACAATTCGTTTTAGGCGACTTTCCCACTGAAGTACAGAAAGAATATTAACACCTTTTTGCGAGTCTCAATCAGCTTGTCAAACACTTAAAATCGGGTTGAGGCCGTGTCAGGAGATATCGATGATCAAAAGAATGAGAAGAAATAGCTTTCGAGAGAGTAGACAATAGGGCTTGTGGGGTGCTGACTGTATCCATTTATGACAAGACACAACCCGGGCCGGCCAAACATTGGCACTTTTCCTCTTCCAGTTTTTGACCTCTAGCGCTAATAACCATTCGTTTTACGGCCCGACTGTTTCCACTAAGTAAAGAAAGAACGAGAAAGAATTTAACAAAAAGAATATTAAATTGTGCGTCTAATGAGCTTTCAAAACTTCTAAATCGCGTGCAGCGCGTTCAGGAGATATCGATGAGCAATAAATGAGACAATAGTCATGAGAGTAGTAGACAATAGCGGCTTGTCTGCTACGTCTCGCCATCATTTGAAAAACACGGCCAAATGGCACTTTTCCGTGTTTTGACCTCTGAGCGCTAAAACAATTCGCTATTCTTCTAGCGACTTTTCCCACTAAGTAAAGAAAGACAGAGAAAGAATCATGAAATTCTGCGTGCTGTCTAATGAGCTTTCAAACGTTAGAAATCGGTTGAGCGTCGTCCTCAGCGACCGATATCGCGCATGATCAAAATGAGAACATAGGTCTGAGAGAGAGAGTAGACAATAGGGCTTGTGGTCAAACTACGTCCCCATTTTAAAAACCGCCAAAATTGGCACTTTTCCAGTTTTTGACCTCTAGCGCTAAAACAATTCGTTTTATAAGCGACTTTTCAACTAAGTAAAAAAAGAAAGAATATTAATTTTGCGTCTAATAAGCTTTCAAAACTTAAAAACCGTTTCGAGCCGTTCATGAGATATCGACGATCAAAAACGACCCTTTTTGGCTGTTTTTTGATCAAATTGCTCATTTTAATAACATTTAAAGCTCCACGAGAGAACTGATAGATAGAACACATCATTAGTTTTCCTCCTTTTAAGATAATAAACTAAAGAACATTTAAAAAAGTCCAAGCTCTCCATCTTTCAAGAAACAGCAAAGGAAAGTGCTGTAAGTTGGTGTTTGGGTGTTGGTGAGTTGCCAGCATCAGCATTTTCCCGGAATATTTGAGGTCGTGATGTGTACAATGAGATAATATGCGGCTACAACATATGTAATTGGTGGCTTTGGGAGATGATGTTATTGACTAGGGTGACGGTGCTATTGATGGCTGATTTTGATTTCCTATCCGAATGATGATTCTAAATGGTACAAGCTTTGTCTTTTTAGAAGTCAAAAATATTTATTCGAACACGCCCGTAATCCAAGATCAAACATGCTCGTTATTAAATTGAGTTGGCTCTTCGGGGTCGCCCATCGGGCAATAATCAACTTTTTGAAAGGAGGCGTCTTTATTTTCTATTTTCTGAAGCTTCTATTTATTAAATTGGAAAGAAAAACCAAGTAAACCGTTGCTATTTGTCCACAGACAAACACTTGAACAATAAGTAGACAAAATCTTGAATTTATCTATAAATGAAGCCCTACTAAATAATTTGCCTATCATACTATATAGATAGCCCAATAATACTAGCTGACTCTTCAGTCGTAAAAACAAACAAATTAAATATATTAATTTTGTAAATAATTTATGAATAATATAATAAAAAATTTTTAAATTCTTTAAAAAATGCATGAAGGAATATTTTTTTGATAATTATGAAAAAGATTCAATTTATAAAAAAAGAAGAGTTTATATTGTGGTGGAATTTTTTTTTTTTGCAATTACACAAATCCTCGAACGTTTGATGGTTCGGGCCGGTGTGGCCCAGAACGTTGAAGTCGAAAAAAAGGTTCTTCCTCCCGGTAGTTTCCGTGTCCATTGCAAACCCTCGTCCGATGCCCCGAATTATGCTTGTCGACGGTGACGGCGCAACGCGAACCGCCTACGCTTATTTCGAACAAAAAAGCGTTACGTATAAACCCCCAACAACCTAATGGTTCGCCCGAACGGTATATCGAGCGCCTTTGTCAAACGTATTTTTTTGTACCTGAACCTTTATTGATTTCGGTCCTTTCACCACTGCTTAGTGCTACAACTCAAGAGGCTTCTTGAAATGTCACTCTTTGGCATCGTATGATTGATGAGTTCAAAAAAAGCCAACCTCAAACTATACCTACAAACATACTCCCATAACCCCGCGACCTCCACGCCAACATTATGAGCCCAATTGGTAGCGACGAACATTGTAGCGGTGAAAAATCTGATTTTTTGAATTTGTATATCTCCGGCTTCCCTCAAGGACCAGATTGACTTAAATTTTTAGGCATCCCTTTATCATATGATTGATGATGTTCAAAAAAAAAGCCAACCTCAAACTATACCTACAATAATTCCCATAACCCCTGACCACCGCACGCCCAGCAATTGGTGAGCCCCATTGTTAGCGACGAACCATTGTAGCGGTGAACAATCTGATTTTTTGAAATTAGTATATCTCGGCTTCCTAATGACCGATTGACTTGAAATTTTTAGGGCATCTCATTATCGTATGAATTGTTATGTTCAAAAAAGCCAACCTCAAACTAATAACCTACAAACATACTCCCTACCCCTGAACCATCCACGCCAGCATTGGTGAGCCCCATTGGTAGCGACGAACATTGTAGCGGTGAACAATCTGATGTTTTGAATTAGTATATCTCGGCTTCCTAAGGACCGATTGACTTGAAATTTTTAGGGCATCAAATTATCGTATGATTGATTATGTTCAAAAAAGCCAACCTCAAACTACACCTACAAACATACTCCCATAACCCCTGACCTCCACGCCAGCATTGGTGAGCCCCATTGGTAGCGACGAACATTGTAGCGGTGAACAATCTGATTTTTGATTAGTATATCTCGGCTTCCTAAGGACCGATTGACTTGAAAATTTTTAGGCAATCAATTATCGTAGCATGATTATGTTCAAAAAAGCCACCTCAACTACACCTACAAACAACTCCCATAACCCCTGACCTCCACGCCAGCATTGGTGAGCCCCATTGGACGGACGAACATTGTAGCGGTGAAACAAATCTGATTTTTTGAATCAGTATATCTCGGCTTCCTAAGAACCCATTGACTGAAATTTTTAAGGGCATCAAATTATCATATGATTGATTAAGTTCAAAAAAAGCCAACCCCCTCAAACTACACCTACAACATACTCCCTAACACCTGACCTCCACACGCCAGCATTGGTGAGCCCCATTGGTAGCCGACGAACATTGTAAGCCGGTGAAAATCTGATTTTTGAAATTTGTATAAACTCCTCGGCTTCTTAAGGACCGATTGACACTTGAAATTTTTAGGGCATCAAATTATCGTATGATTGATTATGTTCAAAAACCAAACAAAAGCCAACCTCAAACACACCTACAAACATACTCCAATAACCCCTGACCTCCACGCGCATTGGTGAGCCGGGCCCCCATTGTGTAGCGACGAACATTGTAGGCGGTGAACAATCTGATTTTTTGAAATTCGTATATTCTCGGCTTCTTAATTGGACCGGATTGACGTGACATTTTTAGGGCATCAATTATCGGTATGACTTGATTAATGTTCAAAAAAAGCCAACCTCCAAACTACACCTACAAACATACTCCCATAACCCCTGACCTCACAACGCAGCATTGGTGAGCCCCATTGGTAGCGAACGAAACATTGTAGCGGTGAACAATCTGATGTTTTGATTAGTATAGTCTCGGCTTCCTAAGGACCGATGTGACTTGAAATTTTTAGGGCATCAAATGATCGTATGATAGTTATGTTCAAAAAGCCAACCTCGAAACTACACTACAAACATACTCCCATAAACCCCTTGACTCCACGCCAGCATTGGGTGAGCGCCATTGGTAGCGACGAACATTGTAGCGGTGAACAATCTGATTTTTGAAATTTTGTATATCTCTCGGCGTTCTCTTAAGGACCGATTGACGTTGAAATTTTTTAAGGGCACCTATTATCTTATGATTGATTATGTTCAAAAAGAGCCAACCTCAAACTACAACCTGCTACAAACATACATACTCACCCCTAAACCCCTGACCCTCCACGCCACCCAGCATTTGGTGAGGGCCCCCATTTGGTTAGCGACGAACATTGTAGCTGGTGGAACAATCTGATTTTTTTGAATTAGTATATCCTTCGGCTTTCCCTAAGGACCGATTGACTTGAAATTTTTTGGGCATTCAAATTATCGTATATTGATTATGTTCAAAAAAGGCCAACCTCAAAACTACACCTACCCAAACATACTCACCATAACCCCTGACCTCCACGGCCGGCGGCAGCATTGGGTGAGCCAGTGAGGAGCCCCATTGGTAGCGACGAACATTGTAGCGGTGAACAATCCTGATTTTTTTGAATAGTATAATCTCGGCTTCCTAAGGACCGATTGACTCTTGAATTTTTAGGGCATAAATTACGTATGATTGATTATGTTCAACAAAAGGCCAACCTCAAACTACACCTACAAACATACTCCCGTAACCCCTGACCTCCACACGCCAGCATTGGTGAGTCCCCATTGGTAGCCGAACGACCATTGTAGCGTTTAACAATCTGATTTTTGAAATTCTATATCTCGGCTTTCTTAAGGGACTCGCTTGACTTGAAATTTTTAGGGCATCAATTAATGCGTATGATTGATTTATGTTCAAAAAAGCCAACCTCAAACTACACCTACAAACATACTCCATAATCCCCTGACCATCTCACTCCAGCATTGGTGAGCCCCTTGGTTAGCGACGAACATTGTAGCGGTGAAAAATCTGATTTTTGAAATTTGTATATCTCGGCTTCTTTCTTAAAGGACCGATTTGACTTGAGAAATTTTTTAGGCAATCCTATTATCGTAATGATTGATTATGTTCAAAAAAGCCAACCTCAAAACTACACCTTAGAAACCATACTCCATAACCCCCTGACCTCCAACGCCAGCATTGTGAGGGCCCCATTGGTACGCGGACCGACAATTTAGCGGTGGAACAATCTGATTTTTTTTGAATTAGAATATCTCGGCTTCCTAAGGAGGACCGATTGACTTGAAATTTTTAGTGCATCAAATTTTATCGTATGATTGATTATGTTCAAAAGCGAACCGTCAAACTACACCTACAAGCATACTCCCCATAACCCCTTGACGCTCCACGCAAGCATTGGTGAGGGGCCCCATTGGTATCGCCGGAACATTGTAGCGGGTCACATCTGATTTTTTGAATTGTCGGATCGCTCGGCTGTCCTAAGGACCGATTGACTTGTAAATTTTTAGGGCATCAAATTATCGTATGATTGATTATGTTCAAAAAAGCCACCCTCAAACTAACAACCTACAAACATACTCCCCATAACCCGCCTGACATCCACGCCAGCTTGGTGACCCCATTGGTACGACGAACATTGTAGCGGTGAACAATCTGATGTTTTGAATTAGTATATCTCGGCTTCCCTAAGGACGCGATTGACTTGTAAATTTTTTAGGGCATCAATTATCGTATGATTTTGGATTTTTTATGTTCAAAAAAAAAAGGCAACCTCAAACTACACCTACAAACATACCTCCCATAACCCCTGAACCTCCACGCCAGCATTGGTGAGGCCCCCATTGGTATCGAACGAACATTGTAAGCGGTGAACAATCTATTTTTTTTAAATTTGTATATCTCGGCTTCTTAAGACCCGATTGACTTGAATTTTTAGGCATCCTATTATCGTATGATTGATATGTTTCAAAAAAAGCCAACCTCAAACTACACCTACAAACAAACTACTCACTCCCATAACCTCATAACCCCTGACCTCGCACGCCATCATTGGTGAGGAGGACAGCCCCATTGGTAGCGACGACATGTGGTAGCCGGTGGAACAATCTGATTGGTTGAATTAGTAGATCTCGGCTTCCTAAGGAACCGATTGACTTGAAATTTTTAGGGCATCCTATTATATCGTATGATTGATGTGTTCAAAAAAAAAAAAAAAAAGCCCACCTCAAAACTATACCTTAGCAAAACATACTCCCCTAACCGCTCTGACCTCCACGCCAGCATTGGTGAGATCCATTGGTCAGCGCGAACTATTGTAGCGGTGAATAATCTTATTTTTGAAATTCGTATATCTCGGCTTCTAAGGAACCGGATTACTTGAAATTTTTAGCATTTTAGGACATCCCTATTAGCGTTGATTGATGATGTTCAAAAAAGCCAACCTCAATAACTCAACTATACCTACAAAACCTACTCCTATAAACCCCTGACCTCCACGAGCCAGCATTGGTGGCCCCATTGGTAGCGACGACCATTGGTAGCGTGAACAATCTGATTTTTGAATTTGTATATCTCGGCTTCTTAGGACCGATTGACTTTGAAATTTTTAGGCATCCTATTATCGTATGATGAGATGTTCTAAAAAACCACCTCAACTTTACCTACAAACATACTCCCCATAAACCCCCTGACCTCCACGCCAGCAATTGGTGAGCAACATTGTTAGCGAACGAACGAGTTGTAGCGGTGAACAATCTGATTTTGAATTAGTAGTAATCTCGCTCGGACTCGGCTTCCTAAGGACCGATTGACTTGAAATTTTTAGGGCTCCTATTATCATAGATGATTGATGATGTTTCAAAAAAGCCAACCTCGAACTATAACCTACAAACATAACTCCCATAATAAAACCGCTGACCTCGCACCCAGCATTGGTGAGGCCCCATTGGGTAGCGAACGAACATTGTAGCGGTGAACAAAATCTGATTTTTTGAATTCGTATATCTCGGCTTCTTAAGGACCGATTGACTTGAAATTTTTTTTAGGGCGATCCTATTATCGTATGATTGAATGATGTTAAAAAAAAAAAAAAACCCAACACCAAACTATAACCTACAAACATACTCCCATAACGCTGACCTCCACGCCACATTGGGAAGCCCATTGTTAGCCGAAACACGAACATTGTAGCGGTGAAAAATCTATTTTTTGAAATTTGTATATCTCGGCTTCCTAACGGACCGATTGACACTGAAATTTTTAGGGCATCCTATTATCATATGATTGAGATGTTCAAAAAAAAGCCAACCTCAAACTATACCTACAAACATACTACCATAAACCCTAACCTCCTCCCGCCCAGAATTGGAGCCCCATTGGTACGAGACGAACATTGTAGAGGTGAACAATCTGATTTTTTGAATAGTATATAACTCGCTTCATAAGGACCAACCTAAAATTTTAGGGCACCAACAAAAACCAAAAAAAAAAACCCAACACACCAAACAAACAAAAAACCACAAAACAAGTAGCTTGAAAAATCTGATTTTTTTTTGAATTTTGTATATCTCGGCTTCCTAAGGACCGATTGACTTGAAATATTTAGTGCATCAAATTATCGTATGATTGATTATGTTCAAAAAAGCCAACCTCAAACTATACCTCATAACTCCCATAACCCCCTGAACCTCCACGACAGCATTGGAGAGTCCCATTCAGGGGCGGACTGGGACCCTTAGTGTGTGGTAGGTTTTCAGTTAAGGAGGCGCCCGGCTGGGGAGGGGGGGGGGGGGCAAAAAAAACTTTTAACAGAAAATTGGCTCTTTAAGAAAAATATATTAGGCAAACAGAGTTCCCCACTTTTTCACAACCACAAAAGTGCGCCCCCTTACAAATTAAAACCTTCCCTCCCCGCCATCGCCAACTAAAGTTTTTAAAAATGTTAACTTTGGAGGTTTTTGATGAAAATTTGGGTGTTAAAAATGTTTAATTTTGTGGTTTTTGGACAAGAAAAATATCACTCAAAAACACGTGATTTTAAGATTTTTTGAAACAAAAATAATTTGCTCTTATAAATAAAAATGACCTTGAGTTTCTTTGAACAAAAAAATGCAATTTAACAGTTGATTTGAGGTTTTTTTTTTTTGACGAAAATTAGGCATAATAAATGTTGATCTGTCGCAGTGTGTTTTATAACCAAAATTAGCTTTAAAAGTGTTGCTTTAGGAGGTTTTTGGACGACGAAAATTATGGGCATCATAAATGTCGAATTTCAAGTTTTTTGACCAACAATTAGCCTTTTAACAAGTGTTGATTTTGAGGTTTTTGACAAAATTAGGCTCATAAATGTTCATCTTGAGTGCACCAAATTAGGCTTTAAAAGTGTTTTGATTTCAAAGGTTGTTTGAGACTAAAAATTAGGCTTTTTAATATAGTGCATTTTGAGGTTTTTGACATCAAGAGAATTGCACTAAAAACGTTCATTTTGAGATTTTTTGCACAAAAATGGATCTTGCAACCATGATTTGTTTTGAGTGTTTTTGACGAAAAATGGTCAATTTAAAGTTGATTTGAAGCGTTTTGGACGAAAATAGGCATCTTAAAGTTAATTTGAAAGGTTTTTTGTGTTTCTGATGGACGACGACAATTTAGAGCGTTTACAAAAATGCTCGCATTTTGAGGTTTTCCGACGAAAATTAGGCTTCATAAATGTTGATTTCGAGGTTTTTGACCAAAATTAAACTCTAAAACTGTTAATTTTGAGCTTTTTGACAAAAATTTGGCTTCATAAATGTTGATTTCGAGGTTTTTTTAAAACCAAAATTAGGCTCTATAAATGTTGATTTTGAGGTTTTTGACGAAAATTATGCTTTACAACTGTTGATTTTGGGGTTTTTCACTAATTTTTGGGGATATTTGCACAAAATCTTGAGCTTTTCAGGTACCCCTGTCAGACGACATAGTAGCGGTGGGAAAAATCTGATTTTTTGAATTTGTATATCTCGGCTTCCTAAGGACCCGATTGACTTGAAATTTTTAGGGCATCCTATTATCGTATCGACAAGGTCTGTATTAATTTTGAAGTAATCGGTCTATGACAGGAGCCGAGATACAGATCTATGACGCACCGTTTTAATGGCGGGGCGGAACCCTACCTGCGTCCCTAAGTTTAGACTTGGTAGAAGACACACTCTTATCGATCACAATGACTCTCGTTCTTCTTTCCTTCAATATGGGACGTGACCGTGATAGCGTCATAGCAAGACCAAAGCGTCATATAACACACCTTAGCTACTTATGCAGACGTTTGATAAGAAGAAACAACTGTTCGTTTGAAATGTCATCCCTACTTTCTTAAATAAAAAAGGTAGGAGTCACTCAAACCAGTCCCCCAGCTCATTATCTTACTAGCTAGAGTCTAGTGTGAAGGCTAACAAACTGTATAAACAATGCAGTATAAATTTCGATATCGTGCCGACAATATTTTGAAGACAGGGATCGTCTAAGGTTGTTTTGTGGCCCAGAATAGATATCCAAATCCGGAATGCCGCAGATGAAAGGCCCACGTGAAAACACGCACACAGACATACTAATATGTAATCTGCGCACAGCCGATGGTAAAAAAACAGCGTTCTAAGACTATAACCCTGGCTACTGTAGATGTGGACTCCTGAAGAGTCCGGATTATGCCAAATGTCGTGTATCGTACTAGAGGGAGATACCGTGGCGATGAGTTTCACCATTTTGGATGAATTCGTGCAGATTCCTGCCATGGCGATGCTGTACCAAAAAACGTGATAAGCGTTGTTCTGCCTTGTTGAATAGCGCAGGATCTCGCATTCTTGATGTTTCTGATGAGATGAGAGCCCTTCAAGTCTATAAAGTAATCCAATGGCTATGCTATCTCATGCTGAATCTGCTTTAGATAAGTGAAGCCGAAAGACCTGCACAAGTTTGATGTCGACTCTATCCTCATATCATGACTACTAACTACAACCATTGCTTGGCGCTAGGTGATGTCATGATTTCAACACGATGGGCGAGGGCGACATGGAAATCCGAAAGGCGGAGTTTTACTTCTAGATTCGGATCGTGGGACCATCAAAGGCTGTGGACTCAAGGGAATATTCTGCCCGTTTTGGTGGCTACGACTTTTGTACCAGCCGTATTTCGATGTGATGATATCGAGCGAATGGGCTGGCCCAAAAATCCGACCGGAAAAGGCTGTCTCAAATAAGATATTTATGACGGCAAGGTGACCTTTAACCTACCAATCTATGAGAGTACAATTTGTTTTTAGATTTGACGACGGAAAAATCGTATCTTTGAACGTTTTTCATGCATGGTCAGAAGACGACTGATTGATACGCATTGTTGATTTAGGAGATGAGGGATCACGCGAAACGCCGCTTGAAAGGATCGATTCCTCATGATCCAAAGAACCTCAGGATACGTCTGCTGTGCTTTGAGCTCAACTGTTTTCCCAAGCCGTTGTGTTTCATCTATTCTTATTAATGACAGGGGCGGACTGGCCCGTGGCAACCCCAGAACCCCACCCGCGCCCAACCATGAATACATACTAGAGGCGGTCGCGCCCTCCCAGGGTCAGTTTCCGCGAGCTCACAAGATTTTTGTCGTGTGTGCAAATAATCTCCCCAAAAATAAAATAATAATTCGTCAAAAACCTTAAAATCAAACATTTTTAAAAGCTAAAATTTTGGTTGAAAAAAACCCTCGAAATGAACATTTATGAAGTGAAGCCTAATTTTTCGAGTCCAAAAACTCAAAATCAACATTTAAAAAGCCAAAATTTGGTCAAAACCTCCAAAATCAAACATTTTTAAAGCTTAATTGTGAGTCAAAAAACCCTTGAAATCAAAACAGAATTATGAAGCATACCCAAACAAAAACAAAAAAAAACCAATTTCGTCAAAAAACCTCAAAATCAACATTTAAAAGCCAAATTTTCAGTCAAAAAAAACCTCAAAATCAAACATTTTTAAAAGCAAACTTTTGGTCAAAAAAAACACCCACCAACAAACCAACCCAAAAAAACCCCCACCACAACACAAAAAAAAAAAACCAAAACAAAAAAACAAAAACCCCCCCCCCCACATCGAAATCAACATTTATGAGCCTAATCCCACAAAACCCCAAAACCAAACACCAACCACACCAAAAACCCCCAAACACAAAACCACCCCCAAAAAACCCAAACAACAAAACAAACCACAAAAAAACCCCAAACAAAACCACAACAAAAACCAAAAAACAACATTTTCTTTCCAAAAACCTCAAAACAAACACATTTAAAAAGCCAAATTTAGTCAAAAACCTCAAAAACAACATTTTAAAAAAAGCCTAATTTTGGTCAAAAAAAACCCTCAATCAACATTTATGAAGCCTATTTTCCGGTCAAAAAACCTCAAAATCAACATTTATCAAAAGCCTAATTTTCGGTCAAAAAAACCTCGAAATCAACATTTATGAAGCCCTATTTTTCGTCCAAACCCATCAAAACAACATCATAAAAGCCAAATTTTTTTCGTCAAAAACCTCGAAATCAAAACATTTATAATTGCCTACTTTTCCGTCCAAAAACCTCAACAATCAACTTTAAATTGACGAATTTTACAATCAAAACCTCAAAAATCATGGTTGTAAAAGACCAATTTTGATCAAAAAAAATCTCAAAATTAACGTTTTAAAAGTGCCACTTTCCTTTTGTCAAAAACCTCAAAATCAACTTTAACAAAAGCAATTTTCCACAGATCAAAAAACCTCGAATCAAAAACAATTTTTAAAAAGCATAATTTTAGCTCAACAAAAAACCACCCCTCGAAATCAACATTTATGAAGCCTAATTTTCGTCCAAAAACCCCCTCAAAATCAAACATTCTTAAGCCAAATTTTCGTCACCTCTAAATCAACATTTATAATTGCCTAATTTTCGTCAAAAAAACCCTCAAATCAACTGTAAATTACCATTTTACCATCAAAAACCCCAAAAATCATGTTGTAAGACCAATTTTTGATCAAAACAAAAAATCCAAAATGAACGTTTTACAAAAGTGCCATTTCTTTGTCAAAAAAAACCTCAAAAAATCTACAACCAATTTCAAAAAGCCAAATTTCGATCAAAAAACCTCGAAATCAACACAAATTAAATTAAAGCCTATTTTAGATCAAAAACCTGAAAATAAAAAACATTTATTACTGCACTAATTTTCGTCCAAAAACCTCAAATCAAACTTTAAATTGGTACAATCTTATTTGTCACACAAAAACCTCAAAATCCAGATTATAAAGAGCAAATATTTTGTCAAAAAAAAATCTCAAAATCAACGTTTTATGTGAAATTTCTTTGTCAAAAAACTCCAAAATCAACATTTTAAAAACAAAAAAAAAAAACCAAAAACAAAAACCCCAAATTTAACTCCAAAAAACCTCAAAGTTAACATTCAAAAATTTTGGGGGGGGGGAGGCAAAAGATTAAAATAATTTGTTTAAAAGTGGGGGCGCACCTGAAAACTTAACTGAAAACCCCACCCCACACCCACCCCACAACCCTAAGGTAAGTCCCCAGCCCCTCCCGCCCCATTAATGAAAAAAAAAAATATCTAAAACCTTTTTTAGGTTTTTAAGCAGGACCAGAAGTGGAAAGCTGAAAAAGTGATCGATGTCCGAATAAACAAAGTTGAAGGTGGGCGTTGCCCGAAATGCCCTGGTATGTCAACCGACTTTGATTTTATCATTAACGACCCAAAAAATTTATAATGAAGAAACTGGCTTCAACTGTGATTCGTCAAACATGACATCACAGAACCGTTCCAAGCCGTGAAATTTTACCGGAAATCCAGATCTTTTTGGGCGGAAGTGTCGCCAAAGGGGGACCGGTCCAAAGTGATTGAAGATAAAAGAATTGACCGACTCAGGCTAGCAGCCGGCTCCCCAGCTAATCGTCAAAGGATCAAAATCACAACGGCGGCGCTAAAAAATTGTAATGCAGTTGAGCTTAGACGGAAAACGTCCCTTTTACGTCACATCTTCTTTTATATTCCCGTCTGGGATCCTGCCAAATTCTACCCCTGTGAATGGCCAAGGTAAAACAATAGTCCAGTCAATAATAAGTACATTGAACATTGTGGGGAATTTGTGTCCATAGGACTTAACGAATTAAACGACAATTTTAACCAGTTGTTGGGCTATGGTTGGGATGACTCTCTTAATTTTTTCGAACTGCGCGAACCTTTGGCTACCGACTCTAGGAGGAGTCGAAATAAAAACCCTCCAAGCATGATTTTTTTTTCGGGGGTTTTTTTTGCCTATATTGTCCTTAATACTTAAGCGTGTTTATGACAAAACACACTTTATTCCAATATTTTGTGTAGGGCATACAATTTTCAAACACTTTTTTAATTTAATAATTTTTCTTCCGTACACCTTGAGGACTGCATGTATTCGAGATGAGACGGGCCCCCCCTATCAAAGTTTGGGAATTTCAAAAAACCAGATAGTGTGTAGGCGCGTCTCTGACTGATGGTCTTTTAAAAGTACTAATGGTTTTTTTTTGTTTGTTGGTTTTTGTGTGGGGTGATCATATCTGACAAGTAATAAAACATGAAAAGAATCATCGTGCAGGGGGAGGGGGTGGTAGGCGGAGCGCATGTTTGAAGTGGTTGAGAAGGGTGGCGAGACGGCCTAGCGTCAGCTGACGGTGGGTTCTGATTTCCACTTTAGAAGTACGCTTTACGCGAGAAAGACCGACGCCACATCTTCCGCAGGCAAGTCGATTTAGATCCATTCATTTTCAAAAGGTAATTTAATTACTAATCGATGACATACCGACCAGTCGAGGGATTTCGGGGCTATCTTTGTTAGTTGGGTTTCGAAAATGGTCAACAAAAACAGAAATTACTTTGTTCTAGATCGCGACTTTCTCGTTTACCAGCACTAATCGCTGGACTTGCTTCCAAACGCACAAAAGATATCGAAATTTTGACTCTTAGTAGTATCACGTCCTTAGTCAATTAAACTACCTTTTTTAAAATTGAGAGCCTAATCGGACTTGCTAGGACTCCAGGCGTTCTCACCCGTAGCAACCACTAAATGTATGACAAGCAATGGCGAAAATATTGGAATTTTTCAAAGCAAGTTCAGAAGCCTACCCACTTACCTACCTTGCCAAACCATAAACTATAGCGAAATTTGACTCTTAGGTATCCTCTTAAGGCAATTAAAATTAACCTTTAAACCAAAAAAAGTGCTTAGCTTAGGGGGAGTGGGGGGAAAGTAATGAGACTAATTAATCCTCGCCGACTCTTGCCTTAAATGCTCAGGCGTTTGCCCCTTCCCCCGTAGCACCACTAACAAAATTATAAATGATCACAAATGGTGAAAATATTGGGAAATTTTTCAAGTTCAAAGCCTTACCACCGGACTTCCAAACCACAAAAGATAGCGAAATTTGACTCTTAGTATCCGTCCTTAGCAATTAAATTACCTTTAAAAAAATGAGACTAATAATCCGGACTTTCTAGGACTCACGTTCCCCCATAGCACACCACAAAAACACAAAAAAAAAACAAACAAACACCACCCAAACCACAAAAGATGCGAAATTTACTCTTAGTATCCCGTCCTTAGCAATTAAATTACCTTAAATGAGACTAATCCGGACTTGCTAGGACTCAGCCGGTTCTTCGGCCGTAGCACCACTAAATGGTATGACACAATGTGAAAATATTGGAAATTTTTCAAAGTTCAAAGCCCTGTACCACTTACAAACCATAAAACGATAGCGAAATTTGACTCTTTAGTATTCGTCCTTAGTATTAAATACCTTTAAAATGAGACTAATCTCGGACTTGCTGGACTTGGCGGTTCTCCCGTAAAGCTTACTAAAGTGGAATGCAACCACGTCTCAGCCTGATCGACGCGGCCGTCTGCCACCGACTTCTCAACACTTCAAATGCTGCGATGATTCTTTTATGTCTTCTATGTCAGATATGACCACAAAATTAGTATTAAAATACCATCAGTCAGAGGGCCTAAACCATCTGTCTTTTGTTTGAAATTCTCAAACTTTGATAAGCAGTACTCTCGATCATCCACAGCATTAGACCGGTACGGGAAAATATATATTAAGTTAAAAATTGTGAAAATTGTAGCCTATTATATTGTATGTGCCCTACGTAGACAATATTGCACATAGAGTGTGTTTTCTGTCATAAAGCGCTAGTTTAATAGACTTATAGGCAAAAACCGAAATCAGCTTGGTTTTTGCTCTCGCCTCTCCTGGATGAGAGCCAGCACAGTTGCTATCGCGAGTTCGAAACAAATCTAATGAGAGTCATCCCACATATGCCCTGAACAAACTGTAAAAGTGTCGTTAAGTCCGCAATTTTCTGTCCACGCAACCCCTTTTTTTTTTTTTGCTCTGGCGACTGGACTACAAAGTCCTCTTTTTTTCATTTTTCTTCTAGACTGGTTCGGTCTCCTTCCTCATTGATGTCA
Organism: Orius laevigatus; assembly: GCA_018703685.1. NCBI lineage: Eukaryota > Metazoa > Arthropoda > Insecta > Hemiptera > Anthocoridae > Orius > Orius laevigatus. Next base: position 899 of record JAGWEN010001413.1, on the reverse strand, counting down.
ACACACGGATGTGTTTTGACCCTCAATAATATTTCCATGGTCGAGATTTTGGCCAAGGAACCCGATGGACCCCGGTACTGAGCTCATGAATGCAGGTAAACTCAACTTTTTCACCATTACAAATCTCATTTGTTTTAAGGTACCCAGGAGGGGATTGTACATCAGATTTATTTGGGCTCGCAAAAAATGATAAAACGTTTATTTTTGAATATGAATTTCCCTTTCCCAAGTCAAATTTACACTGACATTGATGACAATATCTTCGTCTTTCTTGCGCCATTGAGGTTCGAAATTCGACCTGTTGGCCTTTTTCTGCTGACGTTGACTTTCAGGGAGGACAATCGATGTTTGCTTTCAGTGGGTTCTGGTTGTAGGGCAGGAGACTTGTTGTAAGGTTCGGGTCTATAAGTTAACTTCAAACCAAAGACATCATAGGCTGACATAAAGGCCTGTCGCAGAAAAGTCTCCCATCTGGTGACTTTCACAACTGAATTTGTTTTTGATTTACTTTTGTCTAAAGTGCATCCTTTTAGGGTTTGAATTTCTTTAATGTTTGAAGTTGGAGGATTGGTTTCGGTTTTGAGATAATCTCATCGTCCTTGACTTTAAAGCATATATTTTCCGGTTTTGGCCATGTCAAAAAGGGATCTCCATTCAGGCCAAATGTGCCGGACCATAGTTTGAATAGTCCATCGACGTTTCTCGTAATCGTTAAACAGACCTCGGAGTTTACATAGACATAGAGAGACATAAAGCTGACAAGAATCGGGTAAAATGATCCATCGTCTTCTTCTTTCAAAAAGCGATCTCGTGCTACTAAAACGCTCGAAAGCATAATCCCTTCATGAAGTACACGTAAATCACATCCATTCCGAAACAAAATATCGACTTTAACGAAA
>JAGWEN010001412.1:0-28954 GCA_018703685.1 Orius laevigatus | reverse complement strand
CGGTTTCTTGACCAAGGAATTCGGCTCTTTACAAATGTTGATGTTTGAGGTTTTGACCACACAACAATTGTGGCTTTACTATATGTGATTGATGTTCGCGGTTTTTTTGGACCCACAACACAATTTGGCATCTTCAAAAATGTTGATTTTGAGAGGTTTTTCACAAAACTTTTGGGGTTAGTAATAATAACAACAAATCTTGGCCTCTCTCCTGGGGACCCAGAATTACGCACCCCTCTAGGAGGACAGCTTACGCCCCAGTGAATTTAGGGAAACCACTGATCTATTGGACCAATTTTTAGCGAATCTCTATGTTTTTTTTTTTTTGTTTTTTTTTGTAATATTCGATCAGCACAAATTTGTCTTCTTTATTTTACTATACGGTGTTTTTCCCAAATACATATTGTATCCCTTTTTAGTTACTATTGGGCAAGACACCTGAACAAAATTCGAGGTTTTTTTTGGCTAATTGCCAAAGAGTGTGCTGGGGGACCCAAATGGGTAAAAAATGAAGTGGCGCATTTTATAGAGGCGCTCTTTGAAAAACCATGTTATTGGGACACCAATGAAACTTTTAAGAGCAATATCTTATGTACCAATCATCTTTTGCAGTGTGCATAGGTAGAGTGCCCCATAGTCTCTAACCAACGGTGGGCATCTGCTAGACTGGACTCAGAGAGATCTATGGTAGAGTTTGTTGCCAAAACTACTGACAGATGGGCCAACTATGGGGTTGTGGCACACGACTACTCGTGCTGTATGTTATTGTACATGGCCAGCTTCTATAGACAGTCTGAATGACGGTTATTACTGAATGGTCAGCAATGTCCCCTTAGGTTGCTATTGGATTCCCAATGGTTTATTCTTGCAGTACTATCAATGCTGATATCAATTACATGACGGGCATCATCAGGCAATTGGCATTAGGCTGGTCATGCCTGAATATAAAAGACCGTGGTTTTACCCCTTTTCCTCGCAGCCTGATGTCCTTGATCAGTTCGATCAAAATCGGTTGATTCCTCTCTCTTAAATAGCTGTGTGGTACGTAGACTAGGGAGCTGTTCTTAGCACATTCGCAGGGGAACCGACAACCGGATTGTGTATCGTTTTCGCATTCAAACAGTCGACTCATCAGAGACCTAAAGACGCTGAAATTTGATGTATGTCTGGAAGGGAAAGATATGCGACTCCGAGTACAGAATAAACATAAAATTCGAATACCTGTGCCAATCTGAGGGAGTCCAAATCGATGGAAGGGAGGCCCCAGTCCCCTTTCCAAACGTCGATTTTAAGCGTCGTTCTTGTATTCATATCTTAATTTGTTAAAAAATCGTTAGTTGAGTGAAAATCCATGGAGAAATTTAAAACAAAACCTTAATCCAAGTGATAAATTTTGTAACCTCCATTGACACACATTGTCTCACACAACTAGTGCAATTTAATTAGAATACAACAAACAGCGCAGTTGGATATATCTGTGGAATGTTGGCGTGTGTTGTTTCAAAAACAAAATAAAATTCTTGTTATAAACTCGATGATTTGTGATAAAATTAAAAGACCATGCATCAATATAAGATACAAGAAATTCATTGAAATACATTTGATTTTGGAATAATTTTTCGGAACAGCTTACAACAGGAGCAGTGAAAAGGAGATGAACAGCTCCAGCGGGCGAGGACCCATTGATGTTTTTAGCCTGATTTTTGATCCTTTTTGGGTGCCCGTAAGCGGCCCTCTCTCTCATTTTTTTTACCCTCAAGGCTTTTTATAGCGATTCAGACGGGGGTTCTTATAGTTTGACTAGCGTTTGTTGCTTCACTATTACAACGTACCAAAAGTCCCATCTTTTAACATAGAGTAATTTTGGCACACGCTTATTTTGGACACCAGGACTGTAAGGGGCCTCTTCCAACTATATTTTGTTGCTCTAAACGCACCCGGACAACATGGGTTGACAATAAATGGGCCTTTTATTTATCAGCCTGAATTTTTGACCTTTTTGGGCACTATAGAAGCCCTTCGTTACAAACCTTGATTTTTGGACACGGGAGGCCGAATTATTGGGCGGAGTAGGGGAAGAAAGATGTGGTAGTGGAAGGAGAGAGCGAGAACCGGGGAAAATTAACAGGTTTTCCGAAACGCCTGGTAGGGTTTCGGTAACTCTATGTACACTAGTGGCCCATTTTTTAACCATTCTGAGTCTTTTGGATATTCATGGTGGCTCTTTTTGGACGATTACTTTAGTTTCCTTTTATGACTAAACATAGGGAAGGCGCTATTTTAGCTTGATTTTTAAACCCCTTTATTAGAGCTATCAGCAACGATGAGCCCTTTTTTTAGTGATTTTGATCCTGTTTTCCGACACTAGGGGCCCTTTTCCACCTCGATTATGAGGACTACTGTAGCGGGCTCCTTTTGATAGATTTTTGTTTCCTTTACAGACTAAAAAGCACTTTGTAGCTGGTTTTTGATCGCTTTTTGGACACGAGGGCCCTCTTTTTTTATACCTCTGATTTCATGAGATTATGGCTTCTTTAGACCTCAGACTTTGTATCCTGTGTAACCTACTAAAAAGCGCGCTTTTTTATTAGCTAGATTTTTTGATTCCTTTTTTGGACACCAGGCCTTGGCCCTCATGACGCTAATTTTTGTTGCTCCAAAATGCGTTTTTCGACCGACAAAAAAAAAGGCCCTTTTTTGAAATCAGGCACTCGATTCTTTATAAACCTTTAATTTCATGCAGCAATAGCAGGTGCCACATTTTTTAAGGCCAAATTATCGATTATTCGTGACACTCCAAGGGGGCTCCCCTTTTTTACCCTCGGCTTTTGGATAATTATATCTGGCTCTGATGACTAAGCTTATATTTTTTTTTTCCTTTGACGCACTCAAAAAAAGTCCCTTTTTTAGCTACATTTTTCATGAACACACATTTTTGGAGCACCTAGGGGTCCCTCGGGTTGTATTGACTAGATACTTGGTCGCTCAAAACTACAACAAAGGGCCCTTTTTTATGGCCTGATTTGTTGAAGCCTTTTTTTTAGCCACCACAGTGCCCTTATCTAAAAACAAGATACGGCATTGAATTTTTGTCGGACACTTCCAGGGGTCCTTTTTACCTCGATTCTTTTGGAGACTAAAGCTCTTTTGAATTAGCTTCTTGTTCTTTAACCGACTAAAAGTCCGCTTTTTAGCTATAATTTTTTGAATCCTTTTTGGATCACTTAGGTAGGCCTTCTTATTCAACTAGAGTTTGGTTGCTTCAAGCGACCAAAAATGGGCCTTTTTTTAGACTTATTTATGACGCTTTTTGAGCACTAGAGGTCCTATTTTAACATTGATTTTTGATCACCAGGGCTCTCTCTTACCGCGAGTTTTATTTCCTGGCTACTAAGAGGCCCTTCTTAAAAGGTAAGACCATCAATTTAAATGTGGAGAGTGTGCAAGGGGCTCATTTGACTACCAACATTTTGGTGTTCTTAACGACCCCTTCAAAAAGAGGGCACATATTCATAGCATGACTTTTATGTACGTTCATCTTTTTGTGGACATAAGACAGAGCTCTTGATTTAGCTATTTAAGACTAGGCAACTTTTTATATCTCGGGCCGGTACAACCAATTTTTAGCCTCTCCCGAACCCTGTCAAATGGCCACCTGGTCATACATCGTCATCAAAGGTGCTCGAGGATAAAGGTCGCAAAAACCAAAAGACGATAAGTCGATGTTTTATCATGCTTGAAAAGGTAATGAAACAACGAATTCGAAACGTTTGAGCTGGTTTTGCGGGTTCGGAAACGGGCGAGGTGGGAGGCAAAAGGTTTATCATCAAAGACAAATTCATTACGGAAGACCGATTGATATTGAACTCCCGTCGGAGGTTTAATTAGTTGCTTATTGCCTCACCTCCGCCCACCCGCTTTTAAAGCCCCGACCTCCCCTCCCTCACCTCCCCCCACCATTACCTGGGCGTTCGAGTTTCATTCCAGGGCACTACTTACCGTAAGGAAATGCGGATTAGATTGGCTAAACCAATCTAAAAAAACTTCTTTAATACTAAACGAAAAAAAAGTAAGAACCGGTTGCATTTAATAGAAAAAGCTCCTTTTCTCGTCCTTTACTCCTTTTACTTCCTCAGCAACAAGAACTTTGCGCTATCATGTAGAGCCCTATCGCCACATTTCAATCTGCGAATCGCTTAGATTTCCGGATTTTAGTTTACATCACGAATTCGACGGAAGGATGCAAAGCATCCCAGCGAAATACAAATTTATCTGGACTTTACTTCCTTCCTGAGAGCTACAATTATTTCTTTTTCTGATTTTTGTGTCTTTTCTACTGTTTTAGCTTTCCTCATAAGAGACGTTATTGGTAGATACGTCGGACTTCGGATTTATTTCGGGGAAGGTGTCTTCAGACGAGGGTCAACTGCACTTTTGATGCTTTGCCGGACATGACTTTGTCTGTGTGTGCCGGCCGTCCGGCCGATCCGTCGTCGCACTTTCTTCCAGGTCACACTTCACAGGCACACAATTTTCATCCGATTCACGAATTTTTCACGGGTATACTAGCAATCTTCCTTTCGTGGTGTTTTTCTTGAGAGTGACGAGAGCGATGTTTTGAAATTCGACGAGAAATGGCGAGATATATGTCTGATCTACAGTGTTGTCGAAAAATGTGCTACACGTTGGCTTTCATACCTGGTCCGATCTGACACCAAATTTAACCAAATATCTTCACGTGATGCAGATTAATTTCATTAACTAATTAGCTAATACCTATATATATTTAAATTATTGTAAGTGTAGTGTAACTTATGACTAATTCAACTCAATATTTCGCCATTTTCATAAAATTAGTCACCAAATTCAAGTTATGATGTTGCATAAATGTTTTCAAACATATAATTAATTAATATATTAACTCAATTAGGTATTTAGTATGAGTTTGAGTCAAATTAGTCCGCATTTTCATATCATTATCACCAATCAAGTCTATCATTGAAAAAAATTCTCAAACACATATTCTGAGTTAATTAATTACTAATTAGGAAATGTTATAATCGTGTTTAGAGTGAAATTAGTCCCAGTTTACTCATAAATTATCACCAAATTAAAGTGTGTGATAGAAAGACAAAATTTTTGTTAAATAATTAATTAATTACCTAATTAGGTAATTATATTCGTGTTCTTAGTGACCAACTTAGCTCGCATTTTCACACAAAATTATCCCCAAATTCAAGTTATGACTGAAAATAATGCTAGTAATATTACATACATGAACTAATTAATACATATATGAATGTGTTGGAGTGAAATTTTTGGATCCCCCGCAATCTGTACGCACCTTTGAAAGACAAGTTCGTGCGTCTCTGGGCGAAGCTCCAGGACCAATACTTTAAAAAGGAAGTAGGTTCTCTATAGTAGGAGGGAGCGGAACACGCTGCCAAGCGTTCCAAACCTTCCAACAGCCTAAAACGCCCTACCACTCATAGTAATCCCGAAATACTTTTCACAGTGCGACCCTCAACCCTTTTAAAAAGAATGAACAACCACTGCCACCGACCCCCTTAACCAAAACTGAACATCCCCCCCAAAATAATCTCTCAATTTTTTTTATTAACTTTGAGGTTTATTAGAAGAAAAAATATACAGTTATTAAAAAAAAATGTTGACTTTTGAATTTGGGTTTCTCACCAAAAGAAAATTGCCTTATAAAATTTATGACACTTTACCCTTTTTTAGTGCTCATTAAAAAAATGAAATTTCTCCCAGGCTTCTGACGAAATTGCCTCTTACAACCTTGATCTTGGGGGTTTTTTACAAGAAAATTTTGGCAAAATTGAATTAAGTATTGACCTTCGATTTTGTCGACAAAAAAATTGATTTATTACTTATTAATTACTTGATTTTTTTTTTTTTTTTTTTTTTTTTTTTTTTTTTTTTTTTTTTGTGCCTTATGAACCTAGTCCACCACTGTTAATTAGGTACTCAAACATTCATAAAAAGTATACGAATTTAAATAATTTTTTATTCTATTTTTTATCGTCAAAGGAATGAAGCCATGGGGTATACGCATATAAAAAAAAATTGAAGGGCGGGTGGTGGGGTCGGAAATCCGTGAGTCCCTGTGAAGCATACAAAACGGCGAGGGTAGCCTTGATGTCACAAACAGTAAACATGGTATTCATGTGATTCATGTCGCGATTACTTTGCAAATCCGAGCCCACCCGCGCCCTTCACCCCATCGCCTATTCTTTCACCAACACCCCCGCTTCAGCTTGGAAATTCAACCCCGCGTCAAAGGCGGCTTATTATCCCGAAACGTTTGTCGCTTTCGCGGTTTAAGCGATTCTCCTCTTCCGAAAACTCTCGAACCTTCCAAACAATTTTAGTTTATCGAACATTTTGATAAACTACTAGATAAATGTTTTCATTTTGCGTACCTACATCAAGGCTTTTCAATTCTAATCTTAAATCTAGAACATTTGAAATGTGGATAAAAGGCCCATTTCTCGTGGAAAATGTTAAAATCTGGCTAAAAAGGGCTTTACTTGTCAAAAAGATACAAAATCTGCCAGAGTGCTTCCTTCTTAAATGGGTCAAAATCTGGCTGAAAAGAGTCTTTTCTTGTCAAAAAGGGTCATAATCTTGCTGAAAGATGATCTTTTCTTGTCAAAAAGGGTCATCATCTTGCTGAAAAGGGTCTTTTCTTGTCAAAAAGGGTCATCATCTTGATGAAAAGGGTCTTTTCTTGTCAAAAAGGGTCAATATCTAGCTGAAAAGGGTCTTTTCTTGTCAAAAAGATACAAAATCTGCCAAACAGAGTCTTTCCTTGTTAAAAGGGTCAAAATCTGGCTGAAAAGAGTCTTTTTTTTACTAAAATTGTTCATAATTAGGCTGCAAAGGGTCTTTTCTTGTCAAAAGGGGTCAAAATAAGGCTAAAAAGGGTCTTTTCGTGTCTAAAAGTGAAAAAAATCTGGCTGAAAATTGTCTTTTCCTATCAAAAAGGGTGAAAATTTGTCTTAAATGTGTCTTTTCTTGTGATAAGGGTCTAAACTTGGCTGAAAAGGGTCTTTTCATGTCAAAAAGGGTCCAATCTGTCTTAAATGTGTCTTTTTTTATGAAAAGGGTCAGAACTTGGCTGAAAAGGATCTTTTCTTTTCAAAAAGGGTCACCATCTTTCTGAAAAGGGTCTTTACATGTCAAAAAGGGTCCAAATCTGTCCTAAATGTGTCTTTTCTTGTAAAAAAGGGTCAAAACTCGGCTCAAAATGGTATTTTCTTATCAAAAAGGGGTCAAAGTTAGGCTGCAAAGGGTAATTTCTTGTCGAAAAGGGTCAAAATCTGAATGAAAAGTGTCTTTCCTTGTCCAAAAGTGTCAAAATCTATCCTAAATGTGTATTTTCTATCCAAAAAGGATCTTTTTTCAACAAAAGGATAAAATCTGCCTGCAAAGGGTCTTTTATTGTCAAAAAAAAGGTCAAAATCTGACTCAAATGTATCTTTTCTAGTGAAAAGGGTCATAACTTGGTTGAAAAGATTATTTTCTCGTCAAAAGGGGTCACAATCTGGCTGAAAAGGGTCGTTTCTTGTGAAAAAGGGTCAAAACTTGGATGGAAAGGGTATTTTCTTGTCAAAAAGGGTCAAAATCTTTCTGAAAAGTGTCTTTTCTTCTCAAATGGGGTCAAAACCTGGCTGAAAAGGGTCTTTTTGAATCAAAAAGGGTCACGTATCTGACTGAAAAGTATCTTTTCGTTCTAAAAGTCATCAAAACCTGTCTACAGGTTTCTCTTCTTGTCAAAAGGGGTCAAAATCCGGCTAAAAATGGCCTTTTCTTGTCGAAAAACTTAGTCTGAAAAGGTTTTTTCTAGTCAAAAATTGTACAAAATATGGCTTTGGACTATTATCGTCCCGGAAATGCGTGAAAAGGCAGTTTCGCATATCCTACCCTTTCATAGGCGTAAAATCATTGTCACCCTATTCAACTCAATCATCAACAGAATCTGTAGGATTTAAATTTCAAACTCTATTTTTTTGAAACTCTTTACATACTCTGTTTATTTAATCGATCCGCTAACTTTGATCAAAAACCGTGTGTTTGGCGACCTAATTAAATTGATATGGTTTTTTCAAAGAAAAACGTTATCTCGATGTCGCACGGTTCAGAGAATAGCCCTCCGGGGATATATAGGCGAGGTGGGGGAAGGTTGGGGGGGAGTCCAGGCGTGAAAAGGGGGTTGAAAAAGCAAAAAGCTCCTTTCAAACAAATTAGTTTTCCCTCGACAGGCCCGACTCCCCCTCCATTATCAATTTGCCCTTAAAAAATAAATAAATACCCTACTTAACGAAATTAATTGGATTTAATGAATGCGATAATTAACGAGAAAACCCTCGTTTCCGCATGAACAACAGATTGCACAAACAAGAAAAATGAATCCAAAAACACTTTTTTTTTTTCAATCAAAAAAAGAAGTTTATCCGTCAAGGTATGATGGGATTGTTGTATTAAACCAAAAAGGTCTGGTCTGGTCTGGCATTTCTATCTTCCCACACCATTCCATCCATAGAGCTTTGAATCAAAATGTCTCTTGAAATGACAGGAATGACGTTAAGGACTGTATTTTGACTCAAATTATAACAGACGGACCAGACAAAGTCATGTCCGATGAAGACCTTTGACCTCAAGAGATATATTTTGTCCCCTTTTTGACAAGAAAAGACTCTTTTAAGCCAGACTTGTGAGCCTTTTTTGACAAGAAAAGACCCTTTTAAGCCAGATTGTGACCCTTTTTGACAAGAAAAGACCCTTTTAAGCCAGATTGTGGCCCTTTTTGAAAAGAAAAGACCCTTCTAAGCCACATTGTGACCCTTTTTGACAAAAAAGACCCTTTTAAGCCAGATCGTGACCCTTTTTGACAAGAAAAGACCCTTTCAAGCCAGATCGTTACCCTTTTTGACAAGAAAAGACCCTTTTCTGCATGATTTTGAACCAATTTTGACAAGACCCTTCTAAGCCAGGTTTTGATCCCATTTGAGAAGATGACCCTTTTCTGTGTAATTTTGAACCATTTTTGTCAAGAAAAGACCCTTTTCAGTCAAGTTTTGCAATTTCAAACCCTATATTTCTTGGACTATTTACTAAAAAAGGGAAAATGAACGGGAAATTCGCAAAAATTTAATTAAAGGAAAAAAAGAGAATTAGTTTTATGAATGGTAGGTATGTCGGGATGTCAGAAAATTGGATGTTCCCGTCATAAAAATAGAGAGGACATTGACATTGATTAGGTCGCTCCGGGAGTGGAATACGATCGTCGGGAAACTGTCCGCGACGACGGGTGTCCGTGGCCCCGGGCGGGGGTCGAAGGAGGAAAGCCGTGAGGGGAGGTGGGGGAGGCGGCCATGGGTGGCGGCGGTGGCGCGTCCACGGTTAACGAACACAACCCCGACTTGTTCTCCATTCTCCTCACAGTCCGGGATTTACTCTCGTATTGTACGCAACCCTCCCTCCCCCCTTATACACGATCACTCCGCTCTTCAATAAAACACGTCACGTGAGTCATCATTTTTTTAAAATTAATAATCCAATTAAAAATTCTCTCTCACTAAAAAAAAAAAAAAAGAAAATTAAATTAACTCATTCTAAAAAATTACTTAAATTAAATAAGGGTCGATAATAAACGTTATATATATATATTTTTTTTTCAAATAAATTGAAATGACCACAGAATGCTATACATTTTAAAACTTTAGTTACATATAACTTAAATATTTAAAGATAATCTTGGATTTTCGTAATATTTCATATTACTATATTGCTAATTACTACTGCTACTACATAGGTACTATATTATTACTATTGCTAATTAGTAATTACTATATTTTACATTCTACAAATTGATATTTTGGTTCTCAGAGGCTGTTGATTGAATATAACTCATAACTTATAACTCATAAATTAATTTTGTACGGTTTATTACAACCAGTCCATCCTTAGTATAGGCTAAACCGGCAAGACCTTCCAGTCTTGAGGAAGTGTTGAGACTTTAATTGCACATACGTTTGTAGCTACAGGGGTCTATTCATGTGAAAAAGGTCTTTATTAATCGAAAAGATAAAAAAATCTACCTAATTAGGGTATTTTCTTGTCAAAATGGATCAAAATCTGTCTTAAAAGTGTATATTATTGTCAAAAAAGGGTCAAAATCAGGCTGAAAAGGGTTTTTTTCTTGTGAAAAAGGTTTAATTTCCGTCCAATTCTTGTCGAAAATATACAAATGTCTCTAATCAGGGCATTTTCTTGTTCAAAAAGGGTAAAACCTGGCTGAAAATGGTGTTTTATTGACGAAAAAGGTTCAAAATCTTGCTCCAAAGAGTCTTTTCTTGTCATAATCTGTCTAAAAAAAGGGTATTCTTGTGAAGAAGAGTTTAATGAGGCCAAAAAGGGCTCTTCTTGTAGAAAAGATACAAATTTGCCTCTACATGGTTCTGCCTGAACATCGAAAAAGGTTCTGACTTAGGCCTAAAAGGGTTTTTTCTTGTCAAAAAGGGTCAAAATCTGTCTGAAAGGTGTCTTTTTGTGTTACAAAGGGTCAAACCTGGCTGAAAAGGGTCTTTCCTTGTCAAAAAATGTCAAAATCTATGTAAATGTCTCTTTTCTTGTAAAAGAGGGTCATAACTTAGGTGAACAGGGTGTTTTCTAGTCGAAAAAGGTTTCAAATTAGGCTTAAAGTGTCTTTTCTTGTCTAAAGGGGTATAAAGGGTTATATCCTGGCTTATATCCTGGCTATAAAGGGTCTTTTCTTGTCTAGAGGGGTCAAAACCTGGCAAAAAAGGGTCTTTTCTTGTCTAAAAGGGACTATTCTTGTGAAAAAGGTTTAAAATTTGGCTAAAAAGGGCTTTATTAGTCGAAAAGATACAAAATTTACCTAAAAAGGGTATTTTCTTGTCGAAATGGATCGAAATCTGTCTTAAAAGTGTCGATTATTGTCAAAAAAGGGTCAAAATCTGGCTGAAAAGGGTCTTTTTTTTTGTCGAAATGGTTCAAAATTTGGCTAAGAATTGTCTTTTCATATCAAAAAGGGTCAAAATCTGCTTTTTTTTAAAATGTCGATTTTGTGGTTTTTGACCGAAACGTAGCCTTTTCAAAATGCTAAAAACGGTAGTTTTAAAATTATTCTGGAGTTTTAATATTAAAAAGTGCATCCATAACATTATTATCAAACATCAAACAACCAGGATGACTTCAAAATTATATCATTGAATATTAACTCTATTGGAATTTCCTTAAATTGGGGGAAAAAAAGCTTTTAAATCAAAATACTTAAAAGGGTTTGCCAGACAACTGAAACGAGAGAAACGAAATATTTCAATTTAGAAGCTTAAATCGGATGACCAGAAAACCGAAACTCGTTCTCTAGAATTAAAATGAAAATCCACTCCAGGCTTTTTGGGCTTCATTTATTTATTAAAGTGGATTTTAAACATAAATGTTTGATAAAAACGACCTTTTTAAATAATGTAAACCACGTCTAAGGAAGGGAGTAAAAAAAATTCCTCCGGTTAATAAAAGTGATTCACCGCCTTTGCGATATCGCGGATTTTTTTGTAATACTGGACTTTTTCCTATAACGTTAATGTAGCGGAAAATTGTATCTCTGATATTAGACATTTCTAAAGAAAAAGTTATTGTTTTCTTTGTTTAGAACAAAAAATTTTTTAATTTTAAGAGATTTTTTTTTTCTCTTTAATTAAATTTCTGGATTTAGCACCTGAAAAGCCAATAATTCGACACCCCAGGCTTATAATTAATGCTTTTTCGAAAATGACGGAATTTGGCTAAAACTATCGAGAGAAGGCGTTGATTATGTAGTTGGGCGTTGATTAGCTTTCGGACCCTGGGAATAATTCGGGCCGAAATGGAGGGAAAAGGGTGGGGACTGGATGTCAAGGAGGAGAAATCTGAAAGTCAAACAGCAGAAGTCACCAACGTTACCCTAAACTATACTCCAAGTGGTCCAATTATGTTAAAAACGTTTAAAATAAAGCCGAATCTCGTGACAGATAAAAAGTAACTTTGCATTAGGCTGTAGGGCTTCAGAAATTAAGGATTGGCTAATGCCTCTGGAAAAGCTAAAACAATTAAGGAAAACTGTGAGGAACAACTCATCAACTAGGGATAGTGAGAGGGAAGGTTGATAGGAAAATTCTCATAACGCCTCTTCCAGGGAATATCAAAAAGTCTTAACAAGGAATTTGTAGCTTTTGACTGATGCCTTCTAGGATAAGCATTCCTCTTTCGGGGATGTTCCTTGTTATCTTTAAAAATCCAACTTGGATTACACTTGACCTTAAAAAAAGGAAACAATTGTTTGCTAAGACAACAATAAAAAAAGAGAAATAAAAAAGCTTGTTCTTTGAACCACCTAGTCCTTTATAACTTATCTTCCCATTTTTGATGTCACTAATGTGATGATATAGAGAAAAAGACAAGCTTGCCTGGAAGGCGAAAAAAATCGATTGTTTTAAACGTTTCTTGAAAAGTGGATAAAAGAAAGGAAGGGATGAAGAAGGGGCAGAAAAGTCAGGTGTCACGTGCGCCATAATTCATGACACTCGTGTCAGTGAAAATGCTACTTTTGTTATACTAACAAATGCGCTACCAGGTGTCCTCTTCTAATTCCAAAACTTTTTTTTTTTACCCTCTCCATCTCTCTGCGGATCTCCCATCCTTCGTTTTTTATTCTATTTTATGGCTTTCGCTTTCAGGGGGTCGGCGGACGTCGTTTATTTATTCCGGAGGTAGGATTTTTTTTTCCCGCGAAAAAAACGAGTCAGCCATCAGGGGACGAAGTTATGAACTGGGGAGTAATGGGAGGAAGTGCTGAGGCATACGCACAGATAAAGTCTTTTAAACCCTAGAATGGGGCTTAATAACTTTTTTTTTATTAAATTACAAATTATCTTTAAAAATGTGGATTTGGAAACTCGAAATTTCTCAAAAAAATTCAGGGCTCTATAGACCTCTCTACCCCTCAACACCATCTTCCCACTCATTCGTCACCTCCCTCACCCTCCCATCACTTACCCCACCCTTCCATTATTTCCCACCACCTCCTCCACTCTCTTATCACCTCCTTTGTTCTATCATCACTTACCTCCCTTTCCATCACTTCCCCCAGCCTCCCATCACTTCCCCCACCCTCCCATCACTTCCCCCACCCTTCCATTATTTCTTATCACGTCCTCCACTCTCCTATCACCTCCTCTATTCTCCCATCACTTACCTCCCTTTCCATCACTTCCCCCACCCTATCACAACTTCCCCCACCCTCCCATTATTTCCCATCCCTTCCTCTATTCTCCCTTCACTTACCTCCCTTTCCAACACTTCCCCCACCCTCCCATTATTTCTCATCACGTCCTCCACTCTCCTATCACCTCCCCTATTCTTCCATCACTTACCTCCCTTTCCATCACTTCCCCCACCCTCCCATTATTTTCCATCACCACCTCCACTCTCCTATCACCTCCTCTATTCTCCCATCACTTACTTCCCTTTCCATCACTTCCCATCACCTTCCCTCGCTCTCCCATTACTTCCCAACACTTACCATCACCTTCCCCCACTCTCTCATTACCTCCCCTCTTCCCATCGCTTTCCCTACTCTCCCATTACCCCCCATCACCTTCCCCCTCTTTCCCATCACCCCCTTCACTCTTCCATCACCTCCTCACTCTTCCATCACCTCCTCTACTCTCCCATTACTTCCCATCACCTTCCCTCGCTCTCCCATTACTTCCCAATACTTACCATCACCTTCCCCCACTCTCTCATTACCTTCCCTCTTCCCATCGCTTTCCCTACTCTCCCATTACCCCCCATAACCTTTCCCCTCTCTCCCATCACCCCCTTCACTCTTCCATCACCTCCTCACTCTTCCATCACCTCCTCTACACTCCCATCACTTCCCCCAACCTTCCATCACTTTCCATAACCTTCCCCCACTCTCTCATCACCTCCTCCACTCTCAAATCACCTCCAACACTTCCCTTCTCCTAATGTCCCATCACCTCCTCTACCCACCTCGACCTCTCCCCCTCCTCCCAACCATCCTAGACATTCCCCTCTCCCACCATACCCTATCCACAGAGCGTCCTGATCACAAATATACAGGCTTTTAAAATTGAGCCATTTCTGGGGGGAAAAAAACGTAGAAGTAAAAGAAGGAGGCATTTTTTCATTTTCAAGATAACTAATTATATGTTCTACACCAGAGAGAAAGATATTTATACAATCTACTTAAAGAGATTTAAGAGACATAAAAGAGAGGAGAGGCCCTCCAACCACTTTGGAGGTAATTTATTTTCGGCTCTTCTTCAAGATGGTTCCCATTTGTTTTCATAACCGGGAGCCGAAGTTGTCGGTGCGAAGAGTGGGAGGGCCACGTTGATAAATTTCGGCAAATATAAATCTGTATGAGTTGCTAGTATGCGACAAGGGGTGGATGCCTGACAGCAGGTGTAATACAAGGCCAATGAAGGCCCTCGGGTGAGGCTATTGTGCCATGTGCCACCTCGCAATTTGTATGCCCGACAAAAGAGATACCCCCAGGTAATGATCCTGTTTAATCTTCTCAGCTTTTTTCTTCTTTCTTCTTTATTTTTTAACTAAAAAACTTTTCTATTAAACACCATTGAAAATTAGAAAAGGCCATAAAGAATTTTAACAAGTTTGGAAAGTTGAAATATTGTGAGATAACAAAAACAACTACTAAGTAATAAGCTCTCATCCTCGAGATGGAAAATGACACTCAAAGGGGCTTAACTGATAATTTGAAAGCGTGTCGAGTTGTTTGCGGTGGAAAGCGGTCGAGGATTATCCCGTTTTAACAGTCTCCCGGTTTCAAGTGATGGAGCTTCTCCGTTTCCGAGTCGAGGACCTCTGTTTACAATCATTACGGTCGGATTTATCTGTCCCCGAGAAATCGATTTTGAATAATGTAACAAATTCTTCGCTGGTAAAGGCCCCACGGTAAGGGCGAGCAAAGTTATTTACCAAGGACCCATCGACACTTTCTTACTGGAACATAAAATTTTCACGTCCTAAGCTTCCAAGTTCTTTAAAATCGATTCGCTTTCGACAGTCCCCGGCTTTAGGGGGCGCCCCAAGAAAATCAGAGGGGCAATAAAATTGGTCCAGAATAACGCTTTTGACCCGAAAATTTTTGATTTTTTTTTCTCCAAAAATTGATTTCTGACGTTTTTTCAGGGTGAGAAATATGAATCTGAGGTTTATTTTACGTTATGAAAATATTTCAATCACGCCAAAGGGGGGGACGATTTTTCACTTTTTGGGTCAAAAATTTGTATTTTTTTGTTTGGCTCAAAATAACCAAGATTTTTGGCGTTTTTGAGCGTGAGAAATACGAATCTGAGGTTAATTTTGAAATGAAAAATCCGCTGAAATGTTATTAGATATTATTATTTTCTCATTTTGGGCGGTTTGGGTGGTAAGGGCAGTTTGGACAGTTGAGGCAGTTCGAGGCTATGTATAGTTTGGATGATTTGGGAAGATTTACAGTTTGGACAGTTGAGGCAGTTTTGGAGGTCTGGGAAATTTGGATGATTTTGGTGGTTTTTAGAGTTTGAATGGTTCTTACAGTTTTGGCCGTTGCAGTTGGGGTGATTTTGGCATTTTTGGTAGTGTAGGTGATTTGGGTGGTTTTGCTGGTTTGGGTTATTTTGTCATTTTTGGTAGTTTTGGAGATTTAGATAATTTTAGTGGTTTTTAGTGATTTGGGTAGTTTTGGTGATTTGGGCGGTTTGGGTGATTTTGGTGGTTTTTCGTGATTTGGGTGGTTTAGGCAATTTTAGTGGTTTTTTAGAGATTTGGGTAGTTTTGGTGATTTGGGCGGTTTGGGTGATTATGCTGGTTTGGGCAATTTGGGTGATTTTGGTATTTTTTTCGAGATTTTGGTGGTTTAGGCAATTTTAGTGGTTTTTTAGTGATTTGGGTAGTTTTGGTGATTTGGGCGGTTTGAGTGATTTTGGTGGTTTTGCTGGTATGGGTGTTTTGGGTAATTTGGATGATTTTGGTGGTTTTTCGAGATTTTGTTGGTTTTTTGAGAGTGGCGGTTTTTCGTGATTTTGGTGGTTTAGGTAATTTTGGTGGTTTTTCGAGATTTTGGCGGTTTTTCGTGATTTTGGTTGTTTTCGTCATTTGGGCGGTTTGGTTGATTTTGGTGGTTTTGCTGGTTTGGGTAATTTGGGTGATTTTGGTGGTTTTTCGAGATTTTGGTGGTTTTTCGTGATTTTGATGGTTTACCCGGTTTTTTGGTGGTTTGGATGGTTTTGGTGATTCGGGTGGTTTTGGTGATTTGGATAGTTTCGGTGGTTTTAGTGGTTTCAATGATTTTGGTGGTGTTTCTGGGTGAGAAATATTTTATTTCGACCTTACCAAAGGGGGACCCTTTTTCACTTTTTTTTTTTTATAAAAAAAAAAAAAAAAATTCTGCTTAAGGTTTTTGGTGTTTTTGAGGGTGACAAACACGAATCTGAGCTTCATTTTCGGATATAAAAATATCTTTTTCTACCTAACTAAATAGGGGGACACGTTTTCACTTTTTTGGGTCAAAAATTTGTATTTTTCGATTTGGCTCAAAACAAGGATTTTTGGTGTTTCTGAGCTTGAAAAACACGATACTGAGCTTAATTTTGGGTTATAAAAAACTTTTTTTTGACCTAATAATAAAATTGATTCTGTAAAAAGGTACTGGTTTTCAACAAGGTGATTCAATCTTTGATGGAAAATTAACGAGTTTGAAAAACAAGAGAGGAAATGGTGCTAAAAAAGAAAAGAAAATCGTCCCTCTTTTCCTTTAACATTAATAATACATCTTTATAGTCTGGAAAGGCAAGGAACTGAGATAATTTTCCCATTTTCCCCTTTATCCTCTAAGGCCGGAAAAACACATGGAAAAGGAAATATACTCCTATAACTAACATTGGCGTTTATTCTTCATCTCGTTCTCCCATATCAAATTCATCGAGTTTTATAGACTTTTTGGTTTTAATCATTTGTAAAGTGTTTCTGATAACGTCACGGGGGTATCTTTATAATGTAGTTTGAATTGGGTTTTCGGTCCGGAATTATCCTCAGGCTTCCCCTTGGGACTTATCTTAAACCGCATACCTCTACTAATGACCAGAGGGCATTTCTTGTTCTTGTTAGTGCAAAACCGTTGGAAATACGGTCGAGTACAATTATTTCGACCTTAGCCCCCCGTGGAGACTAATTTCGAGGTTGCATAATAAGCAATTAAAAATAACGAACTATGAAAAAAAATTGCACATATAGTCCAGTCAATCTAAGCCTGGGGGTGGAAAAAATAAGGTATTTTGTTTCTGTACGGAAATGTGTAGGGGTCGGTCCCCTGATTAACCAAAAAATAGTCCATAACCGAAACCCGTGCGCTTTGGCGTTTTTAAGGTGATTTTTTTTCGTTTTTCGCAAATATCTCGAAAACCGTAGGTCGTAGACGAAATAATTTTTTGTACAAAATTAAAGATTTTTAAATTTGCTACAATTTTGAGCTAATACAGTTTTTTGTAGGACCAAACGTATCTGAGCTACGAGGGGCATGTCCTTCTGGACATGTTTTTTTTTAATTTACCCATGATGATCGTTAATTGATTCTCGATAGTTGATTTCGAATGGAAATCGAATTCTCTACAACGTTTACTTAGTACGCTTTTTTGATTAGAAAACGCCTTCCTTGCTTTTTTCCGACTTTTCTAAAATCTGACTTTTTTCATAGGAAAAACTCAAAAATCCCGCTTTTTTGTCGCATCGTAGCTCAGAAACCTTTGGTCCTAGAAAAAATCTTAGTAAATCAAATCTGTAGCAAATTTTATAAGCTTTAATTTTGTTTTTATAAATTTTTTGAAATTTCAATTTTTGAATGAAATTTGTTTTGAAATTGTTTGAAATTTACCCCCACCCATGCCTATTTATCGTTAATTGCTTTTTGAGAGTTGTTTTCAAAAGGTAATTAAATTCTCTACAACTTTTATTAAGTCCACATTTTTGATTGGATGATGTCTTCCCTCCTTCAGAGGTCAAAATAGATAACCCCGTTTTTTTCCACCTCGTAGCTCAGATACGTTTGGTCCTACAAAAAATTGTATTAGCTCAAAATTGTAGCAAATTCAAAAATCTTTAATTTTGTACAAAAAATTATTTCGCCTACGACCTACGGTTTTCGAGATATTTGCGAAAAAACGAAAAAAATCACCTTAGAAAAACTCCTGACGCCAAAGCGCACGGGTTTCGGTTATGGACTTTTTTTGGTTAATCAGGAGACCAACTACACATTTCCGTAGAGAAACAAAATACCTTATTTATTTCTTTTATTTGGCCTTTTCGGACTTAGATTGACTGACTAGGTATGAATTTTTTATCTTTTGCCTTTTTTGAGCTCTTTAGAGTCAAAAGAGACGTCAAACCTTTAGAGTCAATATCGGGAAAAAACAACGAAGCTTTTTTTTCGTCCCCTCTTTTAAAAAAAAGGAGAAAACGAATTTATCAGAACCTACTGCGTTTCCACACCTTTTATTTGCTGTGAACTCAGCAGCTTTTATATAGAGAAGGGATCGTATACATTGAGGAGGTATTAGAGCTACCCTAAGCCTGAGTTCTTTCCCCCTCAAAATAGAACGGTCTTCTTTTACCGTTTCAATTATCCTTGGTTTTAATAAAAGAATTCTCCCCTCATTATATGAAGTTAAAGTTTATTTTCCAGACAGGACCTTTTTAATGGATAGTCAGTATTAAATTTACAGGAAAGAGTCTTTTCTTTACGATCTTGTTACCAAAAGAAATTTACCTGACGTTGAAAAAGGAGAGCCTGATTTTCCTAACAATGAGAATCGAATTTTCGTTGATTTTGTTTAAAAACTTCCACAAACTTTTTTTTTTAAATCTCGAATAAACTTGACTTTCAAGCATTGTGGATATCCTGTTCACTCCATGTATCGATTAGAGAGTAATTAATTTGATTAGGTAGCACTATCAGTCAACATAGGGGATGAATATTGTCAGACGTATCCCCTATGTAGGCAAATCAACGTTTAATAGCTTGAGTGTGTAAAATAGACGTTTTACTGTAAAATTAACAATTTTTGGACTCCTTGGTGGTTGTATTACGAGAGAAAACAAAACTTTTAGGCTTGTTGTACCGAATATGAGAATGTCTAATTAGAATTTTACAAGAATAGGGGGGGAGGAAGGAACTTCTTCCTTCCGTCGTTTTGTTTTTGAAAAGGATGTGGCTTTAATCAGATTTTTAACTAAGTTATCCTAAACTTGTGACATTTAAATGTCAACGGAATGGGCAAAAAAGTTGCTGAAACCGAGGGTGAAAAAGGGCTGGTATGGAGGAGGAAAACTAGAACTTTCCCAAAATTTGGCGCATTGCAGACCTCTCCACAAACACAGAATCATCCAAACGAAAATTTATGATTTTTTTTAAAGATCTGGCTAAAAAGGGCTCTTCTTGTCGAACTAAATCTTCCTAAAAAGAGTATTTTCTTGCCAAATAAGGGTTAATCTTCCTAAAAAGAGCATTTTCTTGTCAAATAAAGGTTGGAACGTAGGGCAAAAAGGGTATTTTCTTGCCAAATAGGGCCAAAATCTGGCTGAAAAGGGATTCTTTCTTATCAAGAAAAGGTTCAAATTGTGCTTAAAAAGTCTTTCCTGGTCAAAAAGGGTCCAAATCTGTCTGAAAATTGTCTTTTCTTATCAAAACAGGTTCAAAATTAGGCTAAAAAGGGCCTTTTGTTGTCAAAAGGGTCAAAATCTGTTTGAAAGGTGTCTTTTCTTTTCAAAAGGGGTCAAAAACTGGCTAAAAAAGGTCTTTTCTTATCAAATAGGGCCAAAATCTTGCTGAAAAGGGTCTTTTCTTATCAAAAAAAGGTTCAAAATTGGGCTTAAAAAAGTCTTTCCTTGCCAAAAAGGGTCCAAATCTGTTTGAAAGGTGTTTTTTTTTGTCAGAAGGGGTCAAAAACTGGCTAAAAAGGGTCTTTTCTTATCAAATAGGGTTAAAATCTGGCTTAAAAGTCTTTCCTTATCAAAAAAGGTTCAAAATTAGGCTAAAAAGAGTCTTTCCTTGTCAAAAGGGTCAAAATCTGTTTGAAAGGTGTCTTTTCTTGTCAAAAGGGGCCAAAAATTGGCTAAAAAAGGTCTTTTCTTATCAAATAGGGCCAAAATCTTGCTGAAAAGGGTCTTTTCTTATCAAAGAAAGGTTCGAAATTGGGCTTAAAAAAGTCTTTCCTTGTAAAAAAGGGACCAAATCTGTTTAAAAGGTGTTTTGTCAGAAGGAGTCAAAAACTGGGAAAAAAGGGTCTTTTCTTATCAAATAGGGTTAAAATCTGGCTTAAAAGTCTTTTCTTATCAAAAAAGGTTCAAAATTAGGCTAAAAAGAGTCTTTCCTTGTCAAAAAGGGTCCAAATGTGTCTGAAAGGTGTCTTTTCTCATCAAAACCGGTTCAAAATTAGGTTATAAAGGGTCTTTTGTTGTCAAAAATTGTCCAAATCGGTCTGAAAGGTGTCTTTTCTTGTCAAAAGGGATCAAAAACTGGCTAAAAAGGGTCTTTTCTGATCAAAAAGGTTCAAAATTAGACTGAAAAGGGTCTTTCCTTGTCAAAAATAGTTCAAAATGTGGCTTTATTATTTCTTTGGGTTGTTGTCAGCGAAATGCTTAAAAAGGTCTGTACGCATAATACCAATGGGTGCTTAAAAATCTTTAAAAATGAGCAAAATCACGCATAATACCATGTGGTCACCCTACCCTACATCACTTCCCAACCAATCTTGTGCCACCCCTACTCTCCCATCACCTACCCCTACTCTCCCACACCTCCCCAACGACCACCCCGAATTCCTATGCACCACCTCCACCACTAGCATTTGGTTTATCCATACTGCATTGCTCTATTATTTATTTTTTATTTTATTATTAATTTATTTCTATGATGGGGATTGCGAAAGTATCCATTATCTGAGCCAATGTTCACTCTGTCTTTGTCAGCCTCATAAATATTTCGAATGTTCAAAGGTGTTTTCTTTTTTTAGGATGGAAAGGTTGAAAGTTTGAGGGTGTAGGAGTGAAGTGCGGTTCAAGTGGTAAAGTCGAGGCCGTCCTGGGAACTAGTTTGACAACCGAATGCAATGGGAGGACCCCTTCTCTCCGTAGTAATTAACTTTCTCCACTTCCCCTCCGCCGTCAAGGGAATACAACCCCCCCTCACCCTTTCCATCCCAGCAAAAGTTTAAATTGCAATGAACAATTCAATGGAAATCCTAGTTTACGTCGTCGCCGATTCTCAACTCGTCTTATTTTTTATAAATTCCCTTAAAAGTAACCTTTAACGTGGATAAATATTTAATAAGATTCTGTTTGACTTGAAACCCCCTCTTTAAGGGCCGAACGGACTCCTTGTTTATTTGATAACGACAAGTTCGAAACCTAGTTTTCAAAATTTAATTTAAAACTTTACTTTTCCAACATTTTTTTTAAATCTCAGTATGTAATTTATCCTTCAAAAAGACTTAAAAAGTTCCACAAACCCTTTTTATTGCCAATAATCATTAAATTCAAGTCCATATTTATAAAAAAGATCAAAATGAAAGAAAAATCTCTTTTCTATTTCTGAGACACTTTTCTAGTAAAAGTTGAGAGGAACGTGAAGGGTCTGAATTTATTGCTTCGTTGTATTGAAGGAACAAAAGGGATTTTACCATTTTTGTTAACATAAAAAGGGTTCCATGATCAAATTTTCAAAACGAATTTTCATATAAGAGTCGTTAGTTGAATAAATAAGTAGTGGAGGGAAATTAATATTTCCTTAGGTTTCCCCTTCAAAATAACTCTCTCGAATGGGCCCCAACCCTTTTGAAATAATAAATGCATAACCTCATGTCCGTTAATCTAGTTACGCATTCTCATAGAGAGTGAATATTAAACGTCCTGTAACAGATTTTAGTACAAAAACGAGTAGGATTTCTTTAAAAATGGAATTATGAAGGTAAATTTTTCGAAATTATCAAGCCCCTTCCCAGTTCTCCATATAGTTAGGAAGAGTAGGATGTAGTTAGAAAACCTTTCAAAAAAGGGATAAAATCTGACTGAAAAGGGGGTTTTTCTTTCAAAAAGGAACAAAATGTGGCTCAAAACTGTCATTTCTTGTAGAAAAGGTTCAAAATCAGACTGAAAGGGGTCTTCTCCTTGTCAAAAAGGGTCAAAATCTGGCTGCAGAGGGTGTTTTCCTTTCAAAAAGGGTCAAAATGTGGCTTTAAACTGTCTTATCTTGCACAAAAAGGTTCGAAATTAGGCTGAAAAGGGTCTTTTCCTTTCAAAAAAGGGCCAAAATATGGCTGTAAAGGGTGTTTTTCTTTCAAAAAGGATCAAAATGTGGCTACAAACTGTCTTTTATTCTAAAGGTTCAAAATCAGGCTGAAAAAGGGTC
Source organism: Orius laevigatus (assembly GCA_018703685.1). Taxonomy (NCBI): domain Eukaryota; kingdom Metazoa; phylum Arthropoda; class Insecta; order Hemiptera; family Anthocoridae; genus Orius; species Orius laevigatus. The sequence goes on along the minus strand of JAGWEN010001412.1, from coordinate 6,432 downwards.
TTTTCCTTGTCAAAAAGGGTGAGAATCTGGCTGCAGAGGGTTTTTTCCTTTCAAAAAGGGTCAAAATGTGGCATAAAACTGACTTATCTTGTAGAAAAAAAATAATTCAAAATCAGGCTGAAAATGGTCTTTTCCTAAAATCTTGCTGTTAAGGGTGTTTTCTTTCAAAATGGATCAAAATGTGTCTCATAACTGTCTCTTATTCTAGAAAAAGGTTCAAAATCAGGCAGAAAAGGGTCTTTTTCTTTTCAAAAAGGGTCAAAATCTGGCTACAGAGGGTTCCTTTCAAAAAGGGTCAAAATGTGGCTTGAAACTGTCTTAACTTGTAGAAAAAAAGACTCAAAATCAGGCTGAAAATGGTCTTTTTTCTTTCAAAAAAGGGTCAAAATCTGGCTGCAAAGGGTGTTCTCCTTTCTTAAAGGGTCAAAATGTGGCTCAAAACTGTCTTTTCTTGTTGAAAAAGGTTCAAATTCAGGCTGAATAGGGTCTTTTCTCGTCGAAAAAGTTCGAATCTGACTAATAAGGGTCTTTCCCTTCGAAGAATGAACCAAATCTGGCCGATTAGGGCCTTTTATGGTGACAAAAAGTTCAAAATCTGTCTAAAATTATCCTTTTTTGTCAGATATTGTCAAAATCAGATTGAATAGGGTGTTCTTTAGTTGATAAAGGGTCACAATCTGTTCAAAAAGTGTATTATATAGTCAAAATGGGTCTAAATCAGGCTGAAAAGAGTCTTATCTTGTGGAAAATGCTTCAAAATGAGATTGAAAAGGGTTTTTTCTTTTCCAGAATGGTCAAAATTTGGCCGAAAAGGGGACTTTATTGTCGAAATATATACGAAATCTGGATGAAAAGGGTGTTTTTCTTTCAAAAAGGGTCAAAATGTGGCTCAAAACTGTCTTTTCTTGTTGAAAAAGGATCAGGGTGAAAAGTTCCTTTTACCTTTTTTTTTAATTGTATTTAGCAACAGAACTGTTAGTAAAATTAGAGAGAGAGAGAAAAAAGAATCGGGTTCTTTCTATAAATTAGGTCAGCCGATAGTCCTGTAATTCCTGTTTTACAAGCTAATTAAGGTGGAAATTCTCTTATCGGCTCATGCTCCACACGATAACCGTGCCGTTAAATTATATGTAGAACCAAAGCTAGATCAAGGGATGTTATAAACGAGAACACCTTGCCGTTATAGCCGGTTAAGCTGGTAACGAAGTTATACACAATATTTAATTGCGAACATCCAAAATGCGAGTCATGTAGGTGAGTCGTGTAGAAAAAAAAAACTTTTATTCCATAAAAGTTGGAGACCATTTTTTCGCCCTTATTCGCATACTCTCATTTCACACTCTGACAGTTGGAAAAACATTTTGTGATATGCTACCCCTCCCCTTTAACGTAAAGCCTTGGGGAATGTTTTTTAATACACCTAACTTCCTTATTTGAATAGCAAATGTTTCGTGGAAAATACTAATAAACGTGTTTTATAATTTTCCTAAAAATATCTTTTTACAAGGATATAGCTCATGATGGATACTCGTGCAATGAATTATGGGAACACAATGGTATCAACGCATTGCATGTTGGGTATGGGGTATTTGTTTCATAAGATAATTTTCAATTTTAATTAAAAGGAATAATTTTTTTAAATTGAAGTTTTTTGATCGCCTGTAAAAACTTCCCCATTGAACCGATTTTAGCAAACTTTTTTTAATCGACGCAGAATTCTTTCTTCTTTAATTTATTACTAAAGTGTTTTCCACAAAAGAGGTCTCGTTTTCGAGTTTTACGCAAAAAACTGAAAAAAGTCGAGGTTTTTCGGCTGCCAAAAGTTGTGCATGGCACTCTTCGATGTTATTGCGACCCAAATGGACCATTTAAAACAATAAAATCTTTTACACCACCTTTTGCAGGATAGGGCCTAGACTGGACTATTAAGGAATATCAATTACAGGCATTATTTAAACGAAGAAATTATTTGCGACTCATGAAAAGTTCTTTCCCTTTTGTTATCCGATGTCGTGAACCGTGAAATGGTCGGATTTCGATAACGGGAATATTGGTAGCGAAGTTCCTTATTTAATCCTTCAGATTTAACGCTTTAGACTTGTTATCGTTAAATTCCATGGAGAAAGCCGCTTTGCAAATAATAATACCTTCAGATAAGAGCAAACATTTTCAACGGTTCAAACCATCGAACCATATGAAAAGCTACTTTTTTCAAACAAGAAACTTTGCTTAAGAATCCATATATTTATCTCAGGAACAGAGTTTTTGTGCGGAACTATTAGAAGGAGAAAACCTCCTTGAGGCCGACCTCAATAGCCTACCCTCTTCCGGAAATCTGCTAAAATGGGATAAAAGTTGGACGTTTAGGTAGTTTTATCGAATAAAATAGAGACGAAGGATGTTTTAAGTTTCCAGGTGATTGGATCTAGTACTTTTAAATGTTCTCAAATAAGAGGAGGGATTGCAATCTCGTCAAAAGTCTTGAAATCCAATCAAAAAAACTTTTTCTTTTCCTCAAAGGGGTCTCTTCAGCGTACTCGGAGGCGGCGCGAAGAGAAGAGAATCGAAAATGAGTTGCAGGCCAACGGAAGCGTGAAAGCAAAGGGAATGCATTTTTTACGTTTTCTCAGAATTCGAAACGATATAAAAAAACGAGAAGGGGGAAAATGATGAGGACGCAAACACGGAATACAACATTTTATAAAAGATCACAAAATGCAACATTTACATTCGCAATACGAAGGGGCTAGACGAAAAGAACATTCAGGGATTTTGCAATAACAAAAGGAATTTTTATATTTTTACCCTTTCAACACTCAGTGTGGATAGGGGAGGTGATGGGAGAATGGTGGTATCTGAGGGAGCTTAAGTGATGTGGAGGATGGGTGAGTGGGAGGGTGTGTGGAGATGGTATTTGGAGGTCTGTTGAGCCAAAAGTTTTGAAGTTTTAGTTATAGGGCTCCTCTAGGGTGACCACATGGCAGATTTTATGCATTATTTTACGCATTTTTAAATATTTTTACGCAACACATATTGACCTTATGAATACCTTATGCAGTTTTGACTATTTTTAACAAGAAAATAGCCTTTTCAGTTACATTTTGACCCTTTTTGACAAGAAAAGACCCTTTTGACTGTGATTTTGAACCTTCTTTGATAAGAAAGTCCTTTTCAGCCTAATTTTGAACCTTTTTTGATAAGAAAATACCCTTTTAAGTTAGATTTTGACCCTTTTTTGAAAGGGAAGTCCTTTTTCAGCCAGATTTTGACCTTTTTTTTTACAAAAAAAGCACCCTTTTAAGGGCTAATTGAAACCTTTTTTGATCAAAAAATACCCTTTAAAGCTAGATTTTGACACGTTTTGACCAGAAAAAACCCTACTTAGAGAAATTTTGATAATAAAAGATCCTTTTCAGCTAGATTTTGACCCTTTTTGGAAAGGAAAGTCCTTTTTCAGCCAGATTTTGACCTTTTTTTTTGACAAAAAAGCACCCTTTTAAGGCCTAATTGAAACCTTTTTTGATCATAAAATACCCTTTAAAGCTAGATTTTGACACTTTTTGACAAGAAAAGACCCTTGTGACTGTGATTTTGAACCTTCTTTGATAAGAAAGTCCTTTTTCAGCCTAATTTTGAACCTTTTTTGATAAGAAAAGATCCTTTTTAGCCAGATTTTGACCAATTTTTGAAAAAGTCCTTTTTCATCCAGATTTTGACAAGTAAAGACCCTTTTCAGCCTAATTTTGAACCTTTTTTGATAAGAAAATACCCTTTTCAGTTCGATTTTGACTCTTTTTGGAAAGGAAAGTCCTTTTTCAGCTAGATTTTGACCTTTTTTTTGACAAAAAAGCACCCTTTTAAGGCCTAATTGAAACCTTTTTTGATCATAAAATACCCTTTAAAGCTAGATTTTGACACTTTTTGACAAGAAAAGACCCTTTTGAGTGTGATTTTGAACCTTCTTTGATAAGAAAGTCCCTTTTCAGCTTAATTTTGAACCTTTTTTGATAAGAAAAGATCCTTTTTAGCCAGATTTTGACCAATTTTTGAAAAAGTCCTTTTTCATCCAGATTTTGACAAGAAAAGACCCTTTTCAGCCTAATTTTGAACCTTTTTTGATAAGAAAATACCCTTTTAAGTTAGATTTTGACCCTTTTTTGAAAGGGAAGTCCTTTTTCAGCCAGATTTTGACCTTTTTTTTTTTTTACAAAAAAAGCACCCATTTAAGGGCTACTTAAAACCTTTTTTGATCAAAAAATACCCTTTAAAGCTAGATTTTGACACGTTTTGACCAGAAAAAACCCTACTTAGAGAAATTTTGATAATAAAAGATCCTTTTCAGCTAGATTTTGACCCTTTTTGGAAAGGAAAGTCCTTTTTCAGCCAGATTTTGACCAATTTTTGAAAAAGTCCTTTTTCATCCAGATTTTGACAAGAAAAGACCCTTTTCAGCCTAATTTTGAACCTTTTTTGATAAGAAAATACCCTTTTCAGTTCGATTTTGACTCTTTTTGGAAAGGAAAGTCCTTTTTCAGCCAGATTTTGACCTTTTTTTTTTGACAAAAAAGCACCCTTTTAAGGCCTAATTGAAACCTTTTTTGATCATAAAATACCCTTTAAAGCTAGATTTTGACACTTTTTGACAAGAAAAGACCCTTTTGAGTGTGATTTTGAACCTTCTTTGATAAGAAAGTCCCTTTTCAGCTTAATTTTGAACCTTTTTTGATAAGAAAAGATCCTTTTTAGCCAGATTTTGACCCCTTTTTGAAAAAGTCCTTTTTCATCCAGATTTTGACCCTTTTTTTGACAAGAAAAGACCCTTTTTCGATGTTTAGGTACAACCATGTTTTGGCAGATTTGTATCTTTTTGACAAGAACAGCCGTTTTTGACCTGATTAAAACCTTCTTCACAAGAATAGCCTTTTTTTAAAGACAGATTTTGACCCTTTTTGACAAGAAAAGACCCTTTTTAGCCTAATTTTGACCTTTTTTGATAAGAAAATAACTTTTTCAGCCAGATTTTGACCTTTTTTTGACAAAAAGCACCCTTTTAAGCCCTAATTTTTGATCTTTTTTGATCAGAAAATACCCTTTAAAGCTAGATTTTGACGAAGAAAAAACCCTGTTTAGACAAATTTTGATAATAAAAGATCCTTTTCAGCTAGATTTTGACCCTTTTTGATATAGAAAAACCCTTTTCAGACAGATTTTGACCATGGGCCATAATCCTTTGATTTCTCCTTGCATTTACAATCATTTTTATGCTCTTTTTTGACCAAAAGTCAATATTTTGAGGTTTTTGAATGCAAGATTTGATCTTTTTTTAGGAATAAACTTTGGTTTTTGACGTTTCTGCCTACCCCAGATAGAGGTCGTAATTTTGATTGGATTCATGAAGCATTTATAGAGCAATGTGTAAACGTGTCTGGTCTAGGGTATGGTTGACAGTAATGCATGGCTAATCAACTGTGTCAACTATGCGACCGCAACAGGAGGCATAGGAGGCGTGTTTGCCACGAACGCCTTCAGTAATTTAGTTCGACCCCAAAAACTTAGTTCGAGTATTGATTAACGTGACATAAAGAATCCGACCGGGGTGTTCCCTCCAACTTTGTTTCGACTAGTTTCTCTGAAAATTCCGTCGGCGAAACGCAATCCTTTATCCCCCGGACCCTCTTTTCCTTTTGTTAGGAACCAACCCTTTTTTTATTACCCTCCTCTTTGACTCGTTTCCATTTTAAACTTGAAACAGCGAATTAATTTTTTTACCTTCACGCTTCATGTGTTATCAAAGTAATGCATCATTAAAAAATATTTCCATTTTAGATTGAAAAAAAAAAAAAAAATCTATTTCAACAAAAAAACACGAAAATACGCACAAAACGAAGCTCGTTTATTTTAATTAATATAAAATATCAATTTATTTTTTTTATAATGGTCATTTTATAGATATAGGGGAGTAACCAACGTAGGGGTATTTCTAAATTGTTTATTTATTTAGTTATTTTATATTTTTTTAAACCCTCATGTATCCTAAAGAAAGAGGAGAAAATTCAAAGTTTATTTTTTTTAGATTGATTTTTGACCTTTTTTTTTTTTATTTACTTACTGTGCTAAAGCACGTGGATTCACGTTTCCGGCTTTTTCTCCGGATCTAATGAATATTTTTAAATAATTTTTTTAAAAATCATTTTAAAAAAATAAACTGATGTATTCATGTGCGATTTTTTACTGTTTTGAAAAATATTTTCTGAAAAGCCTTTTATATCCTCTGCTCACGAATTTTGGAGACATCATAAAAATTCTTAATTTTTCCTAGAACGAATAAGACTGAGAAATCATAAATCGGTTAGTAGTTTCGGAGAAAACGCGGGAAATCGAAATTTAAAAAATCTTCTTCAGGGTGCTACCACCTGACGGTAATTTTTCAAC
>JAGWEN010001411.1:0-29007 GCA_018703685.1 Orius laevigatus | reverse complement strand
GTAAGAAAAGATCCCTTTTCAGCCAGATTTTGACCTTTTTGACAAGGAAAGACAGTTTTTAGACAAATTAAAGACCATTTTCAGCTTGATTTTGAACCTTTTGTGATTAAAAAAGACCCTTTTCAGCCAGATTTTGACCCTTTTTGGGTAAGAGAAGACCCCTTTTCAGCCAGAGTTTGACCTTTATGACAAGGAAAGACACTTTTTAGACAGATTTAAGACCCTTTTCAGCTTGATTTTGAACCTTTTGTGATAAAAAAAAAGACCCTTTTGTCAGATTTTGAGACTATTTGGGTAAGAAAAGACCCTTTTCAGCCAGAGTTTGACCTTTTTGACAAGGATAGACACTTTTTAGACAGATTTAAGACCCTTTTCAGCAATAACGTCTAACGAGGTAAGGCGCCTAACCCCCCCTTTTTCCAGATACTTTGTCTTTTTTGTACTACCCTGCATATTTTCAGGAAAAAATAATGATTTTTTTCGCAGTCTATTCTTTGGAAGAAAAAATGTGGATTTCAATTTCTATAGGTAAATTTGAAAAAAGTTTTTTTTTTTTTTTTTTTTTTTTTTTTTTTTTTTTTTTTTTTTTTTTTTTTTGAGACCCCATTCAATGTTTTTTTAGCGTCATCCAGTCTTTTTTGTTTGATCAAAATTTATTTTCACGTGTGAAAAAATATTATAAAGCCGATTAGGGGAGAAGCCAAAAGGAAATAAATCTTTGGATTAATTGCCTAGATTAGGCATCATTTAAGAGGTTTTTTTTCTCTTCATCTTCCATTAAAGAAGACGTGGAAAAATGAAATGAAATTTGACAATTGGATGATCATTTGACGTGTTATCGACTCGATTGGTTTTTCAATCTGTATTTTTCAACCTTCATCGGAAAATCTCTTCTCAAATATAACCTTGAAACTTTAAAAATTTTAATTTTTACACTAAACAAATGAGACGCTAACGAGGACCTTTCGAGAAAAAATCCGGATCTTGACATCCAAAAGATCATAAAATGTTGACAGAGAAACTTGAACTTCAATTTGCTACTGATAACTGAAGTTTTCTGGCTTTAAAACCTTCAATCGAAACCATTTTCATAATTTGAAGTTCGATATTTTGGCTTCATAAAAGACGAAGTTTCAAAACGTTTTCTGATACAGATGGCATTTTACCAAATTTATTACTGCGGAGGTTGATTAAAAAGAAATAACCGAATGACGTTGAACAGAGTTTAAGGCGATTGAATACACAGTAAATTCGCTGAACAGCAACAGGACAACTCATGTTTACGAGGACAGAAAACTAAAATATTCAACGGCACACGAGGAGAGGTGGGGCGGCTGGAAAATAAACGAACAGTCGAGAGAGAAAGATAAAGAGGAGAGGAACATAAAAGGAAAAAGCGTGATAGAGGGCAAGGAGACCGAAACCAAGTGGGGCATGAACTTCTCTTAACACACATCATACGTTTTCAAATACGGAGATTAATATGATCGAGAAAAAAAAAACCGAAGGGGGCAGAGGTAAAAGTGAAGAAGCGTAAAGTGAGGTCACGCTCAGGTATACAAGGGAGGTGGAAAAAAAAAAAAAAAGAGGGAAAAAAATTAGGGTTGCATGTTTAGCTCAATTCAGAGCTATCGTCCTAATCACTGCTATAATGACAGAAGGTAGGAAACTTGGAAATATCTTTTCATTCATTAAATCTCAAATTAAAAAACACGGTTTTGTGGTGCATTTTGTTGCAGGGACTCTCGTGTCCAAAAAAAAAAAAGACAAAAACAAAGCTGAAAGGCCCTTTTGTCGAAAAAGTGGAGAGTGTTTAAGAGAGATTAGGGAAGCGTGGCCCGCGCTCAGTCGAGTAAGTTAACTTGTGTGGAGTTGGCCAAGATGGCTGCTCACTCCCTCTCTCAAGAGATCCCCTGGCCACCATATCCCTACTTCCCCTCTCTTTTCTTACCTTATGGCCGTTTGGCGTTTTCACTCTTTTTTTTATTTTTTATTTTGAAAAAAAGCGATCCCGAGCGATACACGCCGGCATCAAACGCGCTGCATTTGAGAGCGCGCGGTTGGTCCTCTCAAAATCCTCTACGCTCGAGATTCAAAGACTTAGGGGTAAAATTTTAACTCTTCTTCTACGTACTTTCCTTATCACTTTCCAAGTACGTAATTATCAACTTCTGTTTTTTGTTTTTTCTCCTCGGAATTTATGAAAAAAAAGGTGCTCGAATGCTGGAAAAACGTTTCCAAAGCATTCCTACTTTTGATTCAAGGTAAACGACTAGAGGATTCATGGGTTTAAATTTACTAAAAAATAAATTCCGACGCGAACAAAATATTTGGGAGAAAAAAAAAGATTTTTCTACAATAGAATTATCGTTATATGAATTACAACACTCTTCTACAATATTTAAAAAATAGATTCTTCGGTTTTGCTCAATTAACTGTGATAAAGGAAAAAAATTAATTAATGCGTTGTTTTCTTAAGATTTCCATCTTTCAAATGATCTCGGAACGTCGAAAAAAAGAAGTCGTTTCATGGAAGACCTATGAAATTCAAAAGAAGAAAAATCCTATTTTGATTGTTGAGGGTTTTTTAATGCGTGCATAACTCAGACGATTTTACTTGTGAGTTAATTGGACGAAATGCCTCGGGGCGTACACCGGCCGAGCCGTGCCGAGGCTCCGGATCAGACTCCCCACTACAGAAGCGATAAACATCTTTTAACCCTCGAAAAATCTTCAATTTTACAACAGGACCGCCGGGAGTTTTTTCTCTTCTCTTCTTATTAGGTTTTTAAAAAACTTTTATTCAACCGCATCCATTAGGCGCATGAAATTAATTCTTCAAAGAAATGCTAAAGTTAAGCTACTGTAAGCTTCAAAATGGACGAAGAGCATTACTAGGTATCAGGACGGAATAATCGGCGGAATGGTACGGTCATATTTGACTTTGCTCCAATTTCCCCGTCCTCGGCAACTTAAAAACCTCGTACCGACGAATCTATTCATCCGATCTTCTTACCATTAGCATATTTGAAATCAGCTCTTCAAAACCTATAAGATAACATTCTGTTTTTTCAAAATAAAAGTTTTGGTGGAAAATTGCATTTGAGATTTTTCAAAGAGAAAATTTTTTGGAAAAACTACTCCCTAAGGAACTCTTAGTTTTCCAAAAGAATGAGAACGCGCTTTTCAGAAAAATTTTACGACCATTTTTAGAGCCTAAAAGTAGGAAATGAAAACTACGAGCTTAGTATGATATGCTCAGTGGTGATTTTTTAAGTTATTTTGTTGAAATCATGACTTGGCTTAACAATTAATTGAGTTATGTAGTGTGCAACGTAGAGTTGAACCCAAGGTTACACTTGGCCACCTTTCACCCTCTTTTTTGTATTGACCCTTTCTTTCCGTTTGAGTTGGCTTCGTTTAACACGTCTTGTAAAGGTCTGAGTTATGGTCCCTCTTTGAATAATGATCCAACCCATGTAGAAATCAATTTTCACTTTTGAACAAATCTCATCCTTATGTCCAAATTGTGTCCGCCGTATCTGATGGACCTTCTCAAGAAGGATTCATTTTGCCAGAGCAAAGAGTATGAGTCCAGGGGCGGACTGGGACCTTAGGGTGTGGGTGGGTTTTCAGTTAAGGGGGCGCAGAAAATTTTGACAGAAAATTGGCTCTTAGAAAAATATATTCAGCAAAAAGAGAGGTTCCCAAACTTTTTCACAGTGGGCCCCCCTTTTAAACAAATTAAATCCTTGGCCCCACAAGGTTTTAATTGTTAACTTTGAGGTTTTTGGATGAAATTGGGGTTTAAAATGTTGATTTGAACGGTTTTTGACAAAAGAAATTTCACTTAAAACGTTGATTTTGAGATTTTTCGACAAAAATATTTCCTCTCATAATCATGATTTTGAGGTTTTTGACAAAAAATTGTCAACTTAAAGTTGATTTTGAGGTTTTTTCGACGAAAATTATGTATCACAAGTGTTGATTTCGAGGGTTTTTGTCGAAAATTTGGCTTTATAAATGTAAGTTGAATATGAGGTTTTTGGACGAAAATTAGGCATCATAAATGTTGATTTCGAGGTTTTTTGACCTAAAATATGGTTTAAAAATGTTGATTTCGAGGTTTTTGGACGAAAAAAAATTGCACTTAAAACGTTCATTTTGAGATTTTTTGACAAAAATTGGTCTTACAACCATGATTTGGAGATTTTGACGAAAAATTGTCAATTTAAAGTTGATTTTGAGGTTTTTTGACGAAAATTAGGCAATTATAAATGTTGATTTTGAGGGGTTTTTTTGTTTTTGTTTTTGACGAAAATTAGCTTTTAAAATGTTGATTTTGAGGTTTTGGACGAAAATTAGGCATCTTAAATGTGATTTCGAGATTTTTTGACCAAAATTAGGCTTTTAAATTTTGTTTTTGAGGTTTTTGGACGAAAATTAGGCTTCATAAATGTTGATTTCAAGGTTTTTTGACCAAAATTAGGCTGTAAAATGTTGATTTTGAGGTTTTTGACGAATTTTTGGGGATATTTGCACACAAAAAAAATCTTGAGCTCTGGGGACAGCTTACGCCCCCCAGTTTAGAAGCCACTGAGGAAAAATAACGCACTGACCCGCACCGCCTCTAGGTAAGGGGGTCCAAACCAGACAAAAAAGGCCCAAACCAGACAAAGTGGGGTCTAAACAAGTCAATAAAAGGGGGTTGGTCCAAAAAAGGCAAAATGGGGTCCAAACTAGACATAAAGGGGGTCCAAACCAGACAAAAGGGGGCCCAAACCAGACAAAAAGGGGCCCAAACCAGACAAAAGAGAGGCCCAAACCAGACAAAAAGGGGCCCAAACCAGACAAAAAGGGCCCAAACCAGACAAAAGGGGCCCAAACCAGACAAAAAAGAGGCCCAAACCAGACAAAAAGGGGGCCCAAAACAGACAAAAAAGAGGCCCAAAACAGACAAAAAAAGGGGTCTAAACCAGACAAAGGGACCTAAACCAGACAAAAAGAGGCCCTAACCAGACAAAAAGGGGCCCAACTACGGGCCAGTCCGCCCCTGCAGTATGACCACAGAGGAGGACGCGCGTATAGTCAATTAAAACTTCCAATATCTTCGGTTTTCATGACTTTTCCTTGTCATCTATCTAATGAACGTAAAAAATCTTAAACTTCATACAACCAAGTGTTCTTTAGAAGGGGAAAAAAGCGATCTGTAATTAAAACGTTAAATTTTGCCGAGTTGATTAAACGAAATGCCAGAGGCATGAGCAAGCGTTATTTCAATCAGTTTCAATCCGAGATAAGAATCTTTTTGGGCATTTTATATTCTTTAATCCCGTTATTTGCTATAAATTTATGAGGCAATTTAAATTTTAAAAGCCCATGCAAATGAAACTAATAAAAATTGAAAACATTTGCCAAAACTTACCTCTGACTGCGATAAGGGAAAATAGTTGTAAATATAAAATAGGAGCCCAGGTAGACGGTTAAAAGGGACAAGATGTCAGAAATTGTTTAATGAAAGTTCCATGTTGAGTTGATTTTATGGCGCTCGAATGTAGATGTGGGAGGCCCTGAGAAAGGAGGTCTGAAGAGGAGGCCACTGAATCTTTTCGTCGCCCGATAAACGGAATATCTTTAGGGGGAAACAATAAAGTCGAATTTTTACGCATTTTAAATGGGTATCTCTGTTTATTTCTTAAAAGAAGCCAAATTATTTCCAATTAGTCGGAATAAAATTCCGACAGACGATAATGAGTGGTTGGTAATTTGACAGAAGTCCGTTCTCGGATGGAATGTAGACCCCTATCGCTTACCTTCCTGGCAGGAGACTTTAACGTTCGATCAAGTGGGTGGATTTATAACTTTTCACTTATCTCAACTTTATGTTCTGAATTATAAATTGTTAAAGAAACGAATGTTACACTCTTTTGAATTGTTTAATCCCATCTTGTTGTCCCAAATACTTTGAAAGCAAACACTATTGGGCTTCATTTTATGGATAGACATAGTGCATTTTGACCTCTAAAATATACAAGCTAAAACTTTTTTAAGCATATCTCTGAAATTGATCAATCAAGAAAAATTGAGCTGAAAGATTCTTCCAATTCGGTCATATCCTCGACTTTTGAAATTCCGTTCATCATATCGATATTCTAAGGCCGAATTATTTATCGTGAGATTCGGATGATGGCTGAACCTCGAAAGTTGGCTGATCGAACGCCTCACTAAAGTGCCTTCCAAGGTTGAATGGTAGGGGGAAGCGTTTGAAAATGCCCAACTAATTAGGAATGAACCATTCTTTATAGGATTTCAATAGACACATCGCTCGTAGGTGTGCACAGTATATAGTATATAGTATTTAGTATATAGTATATGGTATATGGTATATGGTATATGGTATATGGTAAATGGTATATGGTATATGGTATATCATATATGGTGTATGGTATATGGTTTATGGTATATGGTATATAGTATATGGTTATATCATATATGGTATATGGTGTATGGTATATCATATATCATATGGTATATGGTATATGGTATATGGTATATGGTATATGGTATATGGTATATGGTATATGGTATCTCATATATGGTATATGGTGTATGGTATATAGTATATAGTATATGGTATATCATATATGGTATATGGTGTATGGTATATCATGTATTATATATCATATGGTATATGGTATATGGTATATGGTATATGGTATATGGTATATGGTATATGGTATATGGTATATGGTATATGGTATATGGTATATGGTATATGGTATATGGTATATCATATATGGTATATGGTATATGGTATATGGTATATGATATATGGTATATGGTTTATGGTATATGGTATATAGTATATAGTATATGGTATATGGTATATGGTATATGGTATATGGTATATAGTATATGGTATATGGTATATGGTATATGGTATATGGTTTATGGTATATGGTATATGGTATATAGTATATGGTATATGGTTTATGGTATCTCATATATGGTATATGGTGTATGGTAAATGGTATATGGTATATGGTATATGGTATATCATATATGGTACATGGTGTATGGTATATGGTATATGTTATATGGTATATGGTATATAGTATATAGTATATAATATATATAGTATACGGTATACGGTATAGTACAACAGTAATGCCCAGAAGCATCCCTTTTGCTTATTCAGATTCTCTGAACTGAACTAAATTTTATTGCTAGAATAACATGGAAAGTCTAGTGCATTCTAAATCCTTAAAAGGACTGTCCATGAAGAAAGATTATTGACTATTAAGTAGTAAAAAAAAAATCATGAACCTACCTATCGTTAAAATAAAAATATCTTCCCCTTCTCATTTGATATATTAAAAAAAACAGCAAACCGCAGTGAAGTTTTAAAACCACCAAAAGAGCCATCATAGGAGGACATTGCAAAAAGATAAAAACTGTTTATAATAGAAGTATTGGTCCTGGAGCTTGCCCAGAGACACGAACTTTCTCAAAGGTCTACAGATTTCGGGGGATCCATAAATTTCGGGGGAAATGAATCCTTTTTTTTTTTCTAACATAACTTGAATTAGGTGATATTTTATGAAAATAGTGCTAATTCCGCTCAAACACATCATAATTACCTAATTAGTTAATTACTTAATTAATTAATTTTTGGAGAAAATTTTTTTTCAGTCATAACTTGAATTTGGTGATAATTTTATGAAAATGGGACTAATTTCACTCAAACTCAATATAATTACCTAATTAGTTAATTAATTAATTAATTTTTGAGAATTTTTTTTTCAATCATAACTTGAATTTGGTCATAATTTTATGAAAATGGGAAAATTAAGTTAATAAGTCATAATTACCTAATTACATAATTAATTAACTAATTAGTTAATGAAATTTAATCGGGATCACGTGAAGATTATTTGGTTAAAATTTGGTGAAGATCGGACCGGTAGAAAGCCCGTAGCACATTTTTGCAAACTTTAGACAGACATATCTCCGCCATTTGTCGAATTTCAAAATCGCTCTCGTCACTTTCAAGATCACCACGAAAGGAAGATTGTGTGAAAATTTCGTGAAAATCGGATGAAAATTGTGGCCGTGAAGTGTTCCAGAAAAAAAGGCGACGGACGACGACGACGGCGGACGCGGCACCACAGACAAAGTCATGTCCGATAAAGATCAAACGTCAGTTTGATCCTAGAGGGGTCAGGAAGACCCTTCCCCGAAAACCCGAATCCGAAGGTATTACAATAACTTCTCTTGAGAAAGTTAAAACACAAAACTGAAAATACATATATTTGATTGATATGATAAAATTAAGAGTCAAAGTAGTGTTGTTTTCAACTGAGGTTCTCAAGAAAGAGCCATGAGGGCTAAGGGAGACTTCAACCTGGTAAAAAGGATCTTTCGTGTGTGGGTGGATGACTAAGAATCACTTTTATTCAATTCCCTCGACATAACACCTGCGCCATACAATCCAGAATTCCAAAATTTCCTAACTATCCGTATTTTCCTCGTATTTCGAATGAAGAAAAAAATCATAATTTATGCAAGACAACCTAATAAGACGTCATCTTGCGACTTAACTTTTCCATGACGTGCTCAAGAACTTTTTCTTCAAACCCAAGTCGGAAAGACGTATGACGCCGCTTCAAATTGGAGGCTACACGACGAAACCTTTTCAAGTATCAAACACCAAGCGACACATAACTGCCGGAGGTGATCATAAATCGTCGAACTTTATGTGGGGCTACGATACATAACATAAACATTTAAGACCTGTGTAATTATCCTTGTGGACGTACATACTGAACCTAAATAGAAACTATAGCAGGAACTCATTGCTATAACAATTTCTTAATGGTGATTTTTTTAAAAAAAGGCTTGGTTTGGATCCAAATAAGTTTAAACTTTTGGATGTCAAACGAGATCTTTATCAACGTCTTTGCCCCTATTTGGACTTCTCGTCATTCCCCTCCTCTGACATTCAAATGAATTTCACTCTGTATATGAATGATTGCCTCCACTTGTAATTAATTGCACAATAATTACATAAAAAGATAAGATTTGTGTTATTTTTTCTTTTCTTTTTTATAATCCTTTTCTCCCCACCTTTTCGTGATTATTAACCTAGTTGCAACGACAAACTCGAGACATTTACAATATGTCATTTTGAGGGATAACGAGGTTGGACATTTATAAATTAATTTTAATGCGAATTCGAACAGGAAAAAAACGAGAACGAACACCTTCAAATGGGAGCATAAATCAGATGATTAAAAGGCGAAAAAGATTTGGTTTCTTTCACCGAAGAACAGTCAGATTCGTTCAAGCCCCCAGGTTATAGACAAATTGGTGATGCTGGAGGTGGACCAGTCAAAACTATCTTTTCACTACAAAACGAACTACAGTAGAAGTCCTTTGCTTAAAATGAAAACATTGACTATGTGGTTTTTGACGAAAATTATCTCTTAAAACGTTGATTTTGAGGGGTTTTTTGACCAAAATTCATAAAATATCGATTTTGAGGATTTTTATGAAAGATTGGTTCTTAATTGTAAATTTAAGGTTTATGACAAAAAAATAGCCTTAAAATGTTGATTTTGAGGTATATAACGAAAAATTGTCTCTTAAAACCTTGATTTTGTGGTTTTTTGACGAAAATTATCTCATAAAAGATTGATTTTGTGGTTTTTTTGACGAAAATTATCTCTTAAAAGATTGATTTTGAGGTTTTTGACGAAAATTATCTCTCAAAACGTTTATTTTGAGGGGTTTTTTGACCAAAATTCTGCTTCATAAAATATCGATTTTGAGGAATTTGATGAAAGATTGGTTCTTATATGTAAATTTAAGGTTTTTGACAAAAAAAAAATAGCCTTAAAATGTTGATTTTGAGTGTATATAACGAAAAATGGTCTCTTAAAACCTTGATTTTGTGGTTTTTTGACGAAAATCATCTCTTAAAAGATTGATTTTGAGGTTTTTGACAAAAATTATCTCTTAAAACGTTGATTTTGAGCTTTTTTTTTAACCAAAATTTGGCTTCATTAAATGTCGATTTTGAGGAATTTGATGAAAGATTGGTTCTTAAATGTAAATTTAAGGTTTTTGACAAAAAAAAAAATAGCCTTAAAATGTTGATTTTGAGTGTATTTAACGAAAAATTGTCTCTTAAAACCTTGATTTTGTGGTTTTTTTTGACGAAAATCATCTCTTAAAAGATTGATTTTGAGGTTTTTGACGAAAATTATCTCTTAAAACGTTGATTTTGAGGGGTTTTTTGACCAAAATTTGGCTTCATAAAATATCGATTTTGAGGAATTTGATGAAAGATTGGTTCTTAAATGTAAATTTAAGGTTTCTGACAAAAACAAAATAGCCTTAAAATGTTGATTTTGAGGTATATAACGAAAAATGGTCTCTTAAAACCTTGATTTTGTGGTTTTTGACGAAAATTATCTCTTAAAAGATTGATTTTGAGGGTTTTTTTTGACCAAAACTTGGCTTCTTAAAATATTGACTCTGAGGAATTTGATGAAAGATTGCATCATAAATGTAAGTTTTAAGGTTTTTGACCAAAAATAGCCTTAAAATGTTGATTTTGAGGTATGTAACGAAAAATTATTGTCTCTTAAAACCTTGATTTTGTGACGAAAATTATCTCTTAAAAGATTGATTTTGACGGTTTTGACCTCAAAATTTTCGTCAAAAAACCACAAAATCAAAGTTTTAAAAAAAACGAGGTTTTTGTTTTTGGTTTTTTTATCTCTCAAAACGTTGATTTTGAGGTTTTTTGATGAAAATTTGGGTATATAAAATGTTGATTTTGAGGTTTTTGAGGAAAGATTGGTTCTGAAATAAGGTAAATTTTAAGGTTTATAACGAAAAATACCCTTAAAATGTTGATTTTGAGGTTTATAACGAAAAATACCCTTAAAATGTTGATTTTGATGTTTATAACGAAAAATACCCTTAAAATGTTGATTTTGAGGTTTATAGCGAAAAATAATCCCAAAACGTTGATTTTGAGGTTTATAACGAAAAATACCCTTAAAATGTTGATTTTGAGGTTTATAACGAAAAATACCCTTAAAATGTTGATTTTGAGGTTTATAGCGAAAAATAATCCCAAAACGTTGATTTTGAGGTTTATAACGAAAAATACCCTTAAAATGTTGATTTTGAGGTTTATAGACGAAAAAACATATAATCCCAAAACGTTGATTTTGAGGTTTATAACGAAAAATACCCTTAAAATGTTGATTTTGAGGTTTATAACGAAAAATACCCTTAAAATGTTGATTTTGAGGTTTATAGCGAAAAATAATCCCAAAACGTTGATTTTGAGGTTTATAACGAAAAATACCCTTAAAATGTTGATTTTGAGGTTTATAACGAAAAATACCCTTAAAATGTTGATTTTGAGGTTTATAGCGAAAAATAATCCCAAAACGTTGATTTTGAGGTTTATAACGAAAAATACCCTTAAAATGTTGATTTTGAGGTTTATAACGAAAAATAATCCCAAAATGTTGATTTTGAGGTTTATAACGAAAAATACCCTTAAAATGTTGATTTTGAGGTTTATAGCGAAAAATAATCCCAAAACGTTGATTTTGAGGTTTATAACGAAAAATACCCTTAAAATGTTGATTTTGAGGTTTATAGCGAAAAATAATCCCAAAACGTTGATTTTGAGGTTTATAACGAAAAATACCCTTAAAATGTTGATTTTGAGGTTTATAGCGAAAAATAATCCCAAAACGTTGATTTTGAGGTTTATAACGAAAAATACCCTTAAAATGTTGATTTTGAGGTTTATAACGAAAAATACCCTTAAAATGTTGATTTTGAGGTTTATAGCGAAAAATAATCCCAAAACGTTGATTTTGAGGTTTATACGAAAAATACCCTTAAAATGTTGATTTTGAGGTTTATAGCGAAAAATAATCCAAACGTTGATTTTGAGGTTTATAACGAAAAATACCCTTAAAATGTTGATTTTGAGGTTTATAACGAAAAATACCCTTAAAATGTTGATTTTGAGGTTTATAGCGAAAAATAATCCCAAAACGTTGATTTTGAGGTTTATAACGAAAAATACCCTTAAAATGTTGATTTTGAGGTTTATAGCGAAAAATAATCCCAAAACGTTGATTTTGAGGTTTATAACGAAAAATACCCTTAAAATGTTGATTTTGAGGTTTATAACGAAAAATAACCTTAAAATGTTGATAAAAAAAATAAAAAAAATGTTGATTTTGAGGTTTATAACGAAAAATAATCCCAAAACGTTGATTTTAAAGTTCACAACAAAAAATTGTCTCTTAAAACCTTGATTTTGAGGTCTTTTACGAAAATTATCTCTTAAAACTTTGATTTGCTTTGCAATTGTCTCTTAATTTTAAAGTTTATGACAAAAAATTGTCTTTTAAAACTTTGGTTTATAACAAAAAATTATCTCTTAAAACCTTGATTTCAAAGTTTATAACCAAAAAAATGACTCTCAAAACCTTGGTTTTAAGGTTTTTGACAAAAATTTGGCTCCTAGTACCTTGATTTTGAAGTTTTTGATGAAAAATTGCCTCTTAGAATATTCATTTTGACGAGGTTATTGACGAATAATGTTGATTTTGCCATTTTTGAATTTAATGAACAAAAAGATGTGTTTTTGAAAACTAAAAATTTTTGGATTTTTTCATTAAATTGTCCTCATTATGGTAAATTTTGGAATTTTTTTTTTTTTTTTTATACCCACCCCTGATATGTCGCAATTTCAAGTCAGCAAAAACAATCATTTCGAACAATTCGTTTGAATGGGGCGATAGACACTTTGTGCTTCAAGTTTATTTTTTAATAACCGTCGAGAATTTCAGGCTCGCAATTATTGCGTAGGAAAAGAGGCATTATCCGACGGTCAACTCGTTTAATCAGTCTAATTACTAAACCTTTTACTTTTCAGTTCTCACCGCTTCTTACGCGACTCCTCGATACACCAGCAAACTTTGAAATTCTTTATGTACTAAATCTATCAATTCTGTCCAAAAAAGAAAAATATATCTGGTTTTGGACATATTGGAAAATTAGAAACCTAGTGCAATACTGAATAACTAATAATAGACGACAATCTGAGTGCCCAATTGGTTAAAAATATGGTTGAAAAAGAGAGGAAATATTATAATTTATAAAAAAGAGATTTGCATAAGAGAAGAATATGGGACCTTAAAATTAAGATTTCTCCGATTTCTACGGATAAGATGGGCTCGTAAATTCGATAAAAGATGAGCTTCACTATCTCAGTAGGAGAAAAACTTCAAAAGTGGGAAAGCGGGGATGGGAGAAGGGGAAATGGACTTTGGACAGGTGGACTAAATTATCTCGAAAGGTCAACGGAAAGAGGACGCTACTTCTCAAGTCTTCCCTGCGCGCGATTCGCCCCTCGGTCACTCATTTTTCTCCGACTTTTATCGCGAAGAAATCAGGATGGGGAGAGAGAGACCTTTTTTTTTTTCTTTTCTACGTATAGTCCAGTCAATCTAAGCCTGGGGGTGGAAAAAATGGAGTCAGGAGCGTTTTTAAGGTGATTTTTTCGTTTTTTCGCCAATATCTCGAAAACCGTAGGTCGTAGGCGAAATAATATTTAGTACAAAATTAAAGATAATTAAATTTTCTATAATTTTTAGCTATGAGTTCTATGAGTTTTTCGTAGGACCAAACGTTTCTGAGCTACGAGGTCGCAAAAAAACCGGGGTTTTCTATTTTGACCTCTAAAGTATAGAAGACGTCATCTAATCAAAAAAGTGTACTTAATAAAAGTTGTAGAGAATTCAATTACCTTTAGAAAACAACTCTCAAAAAGCAATTAACGATCAATAGGCAGGGGTGGGGTTAAATTTCAAATTTCAAACAACAATTTCATTCAACAATTGAAATATCTAAAAATTTTATAAAAACAAAATTAAAGCTTATAAAATTTGCTACAGATTTGATTTACTAAGATTTTTTGTAGGACCAAAGGTATCTGAGCTACGAGGCGACAAAAAAGCGGGATTTTCGAGTTTTTGTTATAAAAAAGTAAGGTTTTAGCAAAGTCGGAAAAAAGCAAGGAAGGCGTTTTCTAATCAAAAAAAGCGTACTAAGTAAACGTTGTAGAAAATTCAATTTCCATTTAAAATCATCTATCGAGAATCAATTAACGACCAACAGCCTGTTGGCAACAGGTAGGGGTGGGGGTAAATTTCAAAAATAAATTTTTTACTCCAGAAGGACCTGTCGCCTCGTAGCTCAGATACGTTTGGTCCTACAAAAAATCTTACTAGGTCATATTTGTAGAACATTTAATAACCTATAATTTTGTTTTTATAAAATTTTTTGAAATTTTAATTTTTGAATGAAATTTGTTTGAAATTTACCCCACCCCTGCCTATTTATCGTTAATTGCTTTTTGAGAGTTGTTTTCAAAAGGTAATTAAAATCTCTACAACTTTTATAAGGTACAACTTTTTGATTAGATGACATCTTCTATTCTTCAGAGGTTAAAATAGAAAACCCCGTTATTTTCCCACCTCGTAGCTCAGAAACGTGTCGTCCTACAAAAAATTGTATAAGCTCAAAATTGTAGTAAATTCAAAAATCTTTAATTTTGTACTAAACATTATTTCGCCTCCGACCTACGGTTTTCGAGATATTTGCGAAAAAACGAAAAAAAAAAATCACATTTTTTTTCACTCAGGGTATTTTTTTGTGAGTAAAAAATTTTTTCCCAAAAACTGCGATTAGAAACTTTTTGTGCGAAATTTAAAAATAAAAATTTTCGGGTCGAAAATTAGTGGAGTAGGCGGGGCTTCGTAAAAAATCAGCTGATCCAAATATTAAAATTCACTTTCCCGAAAAACTTTTCGGAGTTACTTGAGTTTCGAGCCTTTTTCAGCGTATCTTCAAATCTTCGAATTCTTTATATTTTGAATTTCGCTTTCAGACTTCAAGAAGCTTGATATTATTTACACAAAGTAAGTGGGGAAAAAAACAAATTAAAAATTGGTTTTTTATATTTTTTTTCGATTTGTTAGAATACACATCATGGATTCTGGAGAAAAAAAGGACTTGAATCAAAGCACTGCAAAAGAGACCGCAAAAGATACAGAAAAGGATGCCGCAAAAGATGCAAAAGAGACCGCAAAAGAGACAGCAAAAAAGACCGAAAAAGATACCGCAAAAGATGTCGCAAAAGAGACAGCAAAAAAGACCGAAAAAGATACCGCAAAAGAGACAGAGACTGCAAAAAAGACCGCAAAAGGGACTGCCAAAAAGACCGCAAAAGTGACGGCAAAAACGAGTACGAAAAAGACTGCAAAAAAGACTTCAAAAAAGACATCGAAAAAGACTGAATCGAAGCCTTCAACATCGGATTCTGCAGAAGGCTCCTACGTGTGCCGACGTTGTGATCAACATTTCGAAACATCAGTGGATTTAAAAATGCATATGATCGTCCACCGTAAAAAAATAGTTCACAAAACATCAACACCCGTTGGAATTTCAACGATAGGACTTTACGTATGTCGAATTTGTGACGGACGTTTTGACGATATATCATCATTGAAAACCCACGTCAAAACTGTTCACCCAAAGAAAAATGTGAACAAAAAAAAATCTTAAATTTATATTCTTCTTCTTTCCAATAAACGAGTTTTTTCCTACTTTCATGTGTTCAATTTTTCATAACCTATACTGATACGTTATCAGTACGCTCTAAACAGACTTGAAATATCATTTTAGGTTCAAAGGCGTTTTAATTACTTTTTAAGCATAATTAGGCCATGATTTTTAATATTCCATTGAAAGGTAATGCCCAAAATGTAATTTTGGTCAATTAAAATATATATATATTTTTTTAATTGTGTGAAAAATGGGATAGTTTGACCACTAACTACGATTAGTCCAGTGCTGCCAATATCAGGTCGCACGAAAAAATTTACCACTTCTTCACTCAATTTTTACCTACTTTCATAGACTAAAAACTATAACTAACTTTCATTACAATTTTTCCACTTAGCTACCTAAACTAATCAACCAGTCGAGCTTTAATTTTGTGCTTGAAATTTAATTTGAAAATTCCAAAATGACAAAATCCACTTATCCATTCGTCAAAACTGAACATATTTTAAGGCTATTTTTCATCAAAAACCTTAAAATCAACATTTTAAGAGCAAATTTTTCGTAAAAATCTCAAAATAAACATTTGTAAAGCCTAATTCTCTTCCAAAAACCTCAAAATCAAGGTTTTATGAGCAAACTTTTGGTCAAAACCCTCAAAATCAACATTTATGAAGCCAAATTTTTTGTTTAGAAAAACCTCAAAAACAACGTTAAAGAGACAATTTTTCGTCAAACTCAAAATCATGGTTTTAAGAGCCAATTTTTCGTCCAAAAACCTCAAAATCAAGGTTTTTAAGAGCCATTTTTCGTCAAAAACCTCAAAATCAACAATTATAAAGCCAAATTTTTGTTTGGAAAAACCTCAAAATAAACGTTAAAGAGACAATTTTTCGTAAAAACCCACAAAATCATGGTTTTAAGAGCCAATTTTTCGTCCAAAAACTTCAAAATCAAGGTTTTAAGAGCAAACTTTTCGTCAAAAACCTCAAAATCAACATTTCTAAAGCTAAATTTTCGTTTTAAAAAACCTCAAAATCAACTTCAAAGATACAATTTTTCGTCAAAAACCTCAAAATCATGGTTTTAAGAGCCGATTTTTCGTCAAAGAATCTCAAAATCACCATTTTAAAACCCCAATTTTCTTCAAAAACCTAAAAGTTAACATTCAAAACTTTTTTTTGTGGGGGGGGGGGCGCAAAGGTTTTCAATTGTTTAAAAGGAGGCGCACTGTGAAAAAGTTTGGGAACCTCTGACATAGAAAAACTAATCTACAGATTTTAACCAAATTTTACACAGATCTAATAAAAAAAAATGAAGCCCTGAAAATTTCAAGTCGATCTGTACACTGGGTGCCTCTTTCTTGGAAATCCGCCAAAAGGGAAAATTCCCTGTTTCCCCAAAGGGGTCTTTTTCCTGGGGAAATTAACAGCAATTGGCAACCCTGGTCACCCGTTTTTTAGATTAAAAAACATTACATTTTGTGGTTGCATTTTAATGATTAATACTTAAAAAAAACTAAAAATCAAAGAAAAAATTGTAGAATTACGAACTGCGTTAGTTCGAAAATGACCCTTTTTGACGTCATAGTGACGTCACTAAAACAACCGAGACGACACCTCGGGACATTTCATTTGTCACATTTTCAACAATTTTTTTTTTCTTTTTTTGTATTTTTCAACATTTCATGGTTGGGTTACAGGATTTGGTCCAAGGCGAGAAAGTGATTCTTTTCCTGTAACCAAATCGAGTAGTCGACAGCTTTCCAACTTTAAGCCCAGAATTCCCATCAGTTCCTCCCTTTCAAAAGACATCATGGAACAGATTTCCTCCTGACATACAAATCAAAGAAAATCATTCATCGAAAGGTTTTTATTTTTTCATTTTTTTTTCACCATCATTTCTTTTTCTTTTTTTTTTTTCGCTGACCAGGACGCCCCGACGATTGGCGTTCGTCGTCTAGACGTTCATGAGTTCCTTAGATCGTTTTTCGTCTGAAAGCGATTTCGAAGCCAAAATTCTGACTGACATCATCGCATTTCTTCTAAGCAACACCGGAAATAGGTAATCACTTCATATTTAACTCTCCATAAACCATAAATCACCATAACAATCTATTTCCATTGTAAAAAACTTAAGGTGTTAAAAATAACGAAGTTAGGGTCGTTCTGGAGCACCCTGTTGGAGACAAAAGTTACCGATGCCAATGGATTCTTTGCTAGAATTCAAGGGGGGTTTGCTTAGATAGTTTTTTTCGTCAGGTCAAAGGTTTGGTGGATAATCGGCTGCTTGGCTAGGGTCGGATAGGCCCAACACTTTTGGGACACTAGGGGCCCTTTTAGCTTGATTTTTTAGCCTTTTTGACCCTAGGGGCCCCTTGTTAGGTTGGTATTGATCTTTTTTAGAGACTAGGGGCCTTTTAAAATTGATTTTTGATCTTTTTTGGACACTAGGGGCCCTTTTAGCTTGAGTTTTGAGCCTTTTTTGACACTTGGGGCCCTTTTTAGCTAGCTTTTGACCTTTTTTAGATGTTAGGGGCCCTTTTAGCTTGAATTTTGATCCTTTTTTGACTGTAGGGGGCCCTTTTTAGCTAGGTTTTTGATCTTTTTTAGAGACTATGGGCCCTTATAAATTGATTTTAGATCTTTTTTGGACACTAGGGGCCCTTTTTAGCTAGGTTTTTGATCTTTATTAGATGCTAGGGGCCCTTTTAAATTAATTTTTGATCTTTTTTGGACACTAGGGGCCCTTTTAGCTTGATTTTTTGACCCTAGGGGCCCTTTATAGCTAGGTTTTTGATCATTTATAGAGACTAGGGGCCTTTTAAAATTGATTTTTGATCTTTTTTGGACACTAGGGGCCCTTTTAGCTTGATTTTTGAGCCTTTTTTGACACTTGGGGTCCTTTCTAGCTAGGTTTTTGATCTGTTTTAGACATTGCGGGCCCCATTAGCTTGAATTTTTTTAATCCTTTTTTGACACTAGGGGCCCTTTTTAGCTAGGTTTTTGAGCCTTTTTGACCCTAGGGGCACTTTTTAGCTAGGTTTTTGACCATTTTTAAAGACTAGGGGCCTTTTAAAATTGATTTTTCGATCTTTTTTTTGGACACTAGGGGCGCTTTTAGCTCGATTTTTGAGCCTTTTTTGACACAAGGGGCCCTTTCTAGCTAGGTTTTTGATCTTTATTAGATACTAGGGGCCCTTTTAAATTAATTTTTGATCTTTTTTGGACACTAGGGGCCCTTTTTAGCTAGGATTTTGATTTTTTTTAAAGACTAGGGGCCTTTTTTTTTGTCTTGAAATGTGATCCTTTTTTGACACTAGGGTCCCTTTTAGCTAGGTTTTTGATCTTTTTTGTAACAAGGGCCCTTTTTAGCTAGGTTTTTGATCCTTTTGGACTTTAGGGACCCTTATTATCTTGAGTTTTGATCCTTTTTGGGACACTAGGGGCCCTCTTTAGCTTGATTTTTGATCCTTTTTCGGACACTAGGGGCCCTTTTAGCTTGATTTTTAATCTTTTTTGGACATCAGGGGCCCTATTAGCTTGAACTTTGATCCTGTTTAGACACTACTGGCCCTTATAGCTTGTATTTTGATCCTTTTTGGATTTTAGGGACTTTAATCTTGAGTTTTTATCCTTTTTGGACACTATGGGCCCTCTTTATCTTGAGTTTTTGATCCTTTTCGACACTAGGGCCCTTTTTAGCCATGTTTTGACCTTTTTTAGACACTAGGGGCTCCTTTTAGCTAGAATTTTGATCCTTTTTGGACACTAATGGCCCTTATAGCTAGATTTTGATCCTTTTTTCGGACACAAAGGGCCCTTTTTATCTTGACTTTTAATCCTTTTTGGACACTAGGAGCCCTTTTAGCTTGAATTTTGATCCTTTTTTGGACACTATGGGCCCTTTTTAGCCAAGTTTTGACCTTTTTTAGACACTAAGGGCCCTTTTAGCTTGAATTTTGATCTTTTTTGGACTCTAGGGGCACTTTTTAGCCAAGTTTTGACCTTTTTTAGACACTAAGGGTCCTTTTTAGCTGGAATTTTGATCTTTTTTGGACTCTAGGGGCACTTTTTAGCTAGATTTTTGATCTTTTTTTGGACACAAGGGGCCCTTATAACCAGATTTTGTTCCTTTACTACGAGAAGGGCCCTTTTTATCTTGACTTTTAATCCTTTTTGGACACTGGGAGCCCTTTTAGCTTGAATTTTGATCCTTTTTGGACAGTACGGGCCCTTTTTAGCTATTCTCAAGCTTTTTTATATACCGTGACTATACAGTTGCTCTAAAACTTATATATTTGTTGTTTTTATTATCTGATTTTTTGTTTTCTTTTTCCAGTGTATTGTTGTTTCCTCCTTTTAACTCATACAGAAGATTTTTAACTCACGCCATCCTCGAGAAATATATGCCGAGTTATGGATTATTGACGTTTTCTGTGGGGAAAGACGAACGGCGTCGTGTTGTTTTGTGCAAAACCGATCCGAATATTAGATTCGACCCGAAAATTCCGCTCCCGTCGTTCCTCGAAAATTCGACGCCTCCGCTTTCAGAACTCTCGCTTTCCTTCTCCAACATCCCTCCGACCGAGGAAAATATTTCGTCGGAAACTAAATTCCAAAATAAGACTGATATAACCAATAGGTATACAAAAAATTATTGTTATATTTGCTATAAAAGAGGGTTTTGGAACATAATGTCCTATTTGGAAACCTAAAAGCGTACATTTTTAAATAAAGAATTCTTTTTACAGAAAGAAGTCACTTGACAAGTCAAAACCAGAAGACACAATTTCATCCAAATCGACCGTCATCGATAAAAAGATGTGAGTTTTGTGTTAACCTTCTCAAATTTTCAAATATTCCCCAAAAATTTAGTTTTTCTTCTCTTTCTGAACATATTTTAACGCTATTTTTCATCAAAAACCTTAAAATCGACATTAAAAGAGCCAATTTTTCTTTAAGAACCCTCAAAATCAAAGTTTTAAGAGCCTTTTTCGTCAAAAACCTTAAAATTGACATTTTAAGAGCGAATTTTTCTTCAAAATCAACATTTGTAAAGCTTAATTTTCGTCTAAAAACCTCAAATTCAAAGTTTTAAGAGACATTTTTCGTCAGAAACCTCAAAATCAAAGTTACAAGAGCCCAATTTTCGTCCATAAACCTCAAAATAAAAGTTTTAAAAGCCTTTTTTCGTCGAAAATCTCAAAATCAAGGTTTTAAGAGCCAAATTTTCTTCAAAAACCGTAAAATTGACATTTGTAAAGCCTAATTTTCGTCCACAAACCTCAAAATCAAAGGTTTAAGAGCCAAATTTTCGTCAAAAACCTCAAAGTCAACATTTCTAAAGCCAAATTTCCGTTTAAAACGTCAAATCAACTTCAAAGAGACAATTTTTTGTCAAAAACCCCAAAATCATGGCCTAAAGAGCCAATTTTTGTTCAAAAAACCTCAGAATAAGCGTTTAAAGTGCAATTTCCGTGTTTTAGGTATTTTACTAATTACTTATACGATTTCCAAGTTTTTCGACGAAAAATTAACTCTTAGAACCTCGATTTCGAAGTTTTTCGACGAAAAATTAACTCTTAGAACCTCGATTTCGAAGTTTTTCGACGAAAAATTAACTCTTAAAACCTCGATTTCGAAGTTTTTCGACGAAAAATTAACTCTTAGAACCTCGATTTCGAAGTTTTTCG
This sequence comes from Orius laevigatus, assembly GCA_018703685.1. Taxonomy (NCBI): domain Eukaryota; kingdom Metazoa; phylum Arthropoda; class Insecta; order Hemiptera; family Anthocoridae; genus Orius; species Orius laevigatus. The sequence continues at coordinate 7,643 of JAGWEN010001411.1, read as the reverse complement.
ACGAAAAATTAACTCTTAAAACCTCGATTTCGAAGTTTTTCGACGAAAAATTAACTCTTAAAACCTCGATTTTCGAAGTTTTTCGACGAAAAATTAACTCTTAAAACCTCGATTTCCAAGTTTTTCGACGAAAAATTAACTCTTAGAACCTCGATTTCGAAGTTTTTCGACGAAAAATTAACTCTTAGAACCTCGATTTCGAAGTTTTTCGACGAAAAATTAACTCTTAAAACCTCGATTTCGAAGTTTTTCGACGAAAAATTAACTCTTAAAACCTCGATTTTGAAGTTTTTCGACGAAAAATTAACTCTTAAAACCTCGATTTCGAAGTTTTTCGACGAAAAATTAACTCTTAGAACCTCGATTTCGAAGTTTTTCGACGAAAAATTAACTCTTAAAACCTCGATTTCCAACTTTTTCGACGAAAAATTAACTCTTAGAACCACGATTTCCAAGTTTTCGACGAAAAATTAACTCTTAAAACCTCGATTTCCAAGTTTTTCGACGAAAAATTAACTCTTAAAACCTCGATTTCCCCAGGCCCCTGTGAAATGTTTCAGTACCTCGAATTTTTCGCCCTTTCAACTTGTTTTTGCTCCTATTTTAGTTAAAATTGGCCCTCACCGGCCCCGATCCGCCCCTGATTATATTACCCTCCAACCCTGGTTTCTAGGAAGGCATTTTTTTTTTTTTTTAAATTAAAATTTTAATTTTTTTTTTTTAGGAACGATACAGAGAATAAAAAGCAAGCAGTACCAGTGAAGAGGCGAGCAGTGGAGTCGTACTATGTTCCTCCACCATTGAGGAAATTAAATCCCAAAAACGAAGAAAGTTTAAGAGAAAGGTTGGTATTTTACACTTTTAAATCGTTTTTTATTGGTTTTTCAGAGCTCGACCAGTGAAGCACAAAGTGAATACTAAAGACACAACGAAGGCGTGCAACGATAGCAGTCTTTTATTTCAAGAAGACGAAGCAAACCAGTTTCCGAGGAATCATAAAGTAAAAACAAAATCATTAAAAACCGTTCAGCAGAAATCAAATATTGGGAGCTTTCATACCGAGGAGCAAGAACCTCCAGAAGTGCGTCAACATCATTCCAAAGAAGAAGTCCCTCAAGTGGCTCAAAATGAACCCCCGAAGGCTCAAGATGAAGATCCTCAAGAGGAAAAATCTCAAGAAACAATCGAGATAACAGTCAAACAAAAAGAAAGCGATAAAACGGAGGCTCCTAAGGCTCCTCGTGTTCTTCCAAATGTTGTTCTCACTCTAGGGGATTACCGAGAAACCGTCCCTGAACCGATTGTTGAAAAAATCGAAAAACCGCTTCCAATTAAGGAGACGGTTAAACCCAAGAAAAAAAGCGATGACAATACTTCAACAGTTATACCCAAAACGTCCAATAAACCACCTAAAAACCTTTTTACTGAAGTCGACGACTGGGAGTCGCTCTACGACTTGGCTGACGACTCTCTCACATATGAGGAGATTGAAGAAGTTCGTATATTTTCATTTTTTGCCCAATTCTGTTATTTTGTATAACCATCAATGAATACAGATCACCGGTCGAGTTGGGAAAATCAACATCCTGCATGCGAATGAAAACTATTCGGATTTCGCAGACCCGTCGACTCAAGAAGTTGGGACAATAATTGAAATTTATGGATTCCGAGAGGAGATAAAAACGAGCGATTTGATCGCTATATTCGGTAGCTACGCTTCTCGAGGTTCAACCTTAAGTGGGTCGATGATACTCATGCGCTCGGCATTTTCGCAAGCTCTCGTTTAGGTAATTTTAAACCTTATGTGCAGGGGCGGACTGGCATTTAAATAGCCTAATTTTGGTCAAAAAAAACCTAAAAATCAACATTTGTAGAGCCCAATTTTGGTCAAAAAACCACGAAATCAACATTTATGAAGCCTAATTTTCGAAAGAAAACCTCAAAATCAACATTTAAAGCCTAATTTTCGTCCAAAACCTCAAAATCGACATTTAAAAAGCCTAATTTTGTTCAAAAAACCTTGAAATCAACTAGCCAAATTTTCCTCAAAAACCTCAAAATCAACATTTTTAAAGCCTAAGTTTCGTCAAAAACCTCAAAATCAACATTTTTAAAGCCAAATTTTCGTGAAAAATCTCAAAATCAACATTTTTAAAGCCCAATTTTGGTTAAAACTCGAAATCAACATTTATGAAGCCTAATTTTCCTACAATAACCTAAAAATCAACATTTGTAGAGCCCAATTTTGATCAAAAAACCACGAAATCAACATTTATGAAGCCTAATTTTCGAGGAAACCCTCAAAATCAACATTTATAAATGCCTAATTTTCGTCAAAAAACCTCAAAATCAACTTTAAATTTTCAATTTTTTGTTAAAAACCTCCAAATCATGGTTATAAGAACAAATTTTTTTTGTCAAAAAATCTCAAAATCAACGTTTTAAGTGCAATTTCTTTTGTCAAAAACCTCAAAATCAACATTTTAAAACCCAAATTTCCTTCAAAAACCTCAAAGTTATCATTCAAAACTTTAGGTGGGGAGGGGGGCAAAGGTTTTAATTTGTTTAAAAGGGGGGCGCACTGTGAAATAGTTTGGGAACCTCTGTTTTTGCTGAATATATTTTTCTAAGAGCCATTCTGACCGGTGGGTGGGGGGCGCCTCTATGTATTTTGGGGGGGCCAGTCCGCGCCTGCTTATGTGTCTCCTAATCCTCAATTATCAAATTTTAGCGGAAGAAGTCCTCAACACAGATCTTCCTATGGTGAAAACCCGACCTCTCCATCGAGCATCACCTCAATCACGATCTAAAGCCAAATCATTAGTTCTACCTTCAACTTTGAGGCCTAAAACTTGCACTTCTCTAGCTCGGCGATTAGTCTCCGGCGCCCTCGGTGTCAAAGTAACAGTCACTCCTGAAAAAATCGCTGCCGAAAAAGAACTTTTACGAGAAGCAAGAGGTTCGATTTTTTTTTTCTTTTTTAAATTGAAGGCTTATTAACTTTTTTTGATTCCAGAAGTAAAACGACGTGCTGCAAAAGACCGAGATGCCGCTTGGGAAGGAAATTTCCCTTCAAGTCAATAGTAAGTCTCTTTTTAATCTTCCTTTATCTCCATGGAAACCTGTCATCTAAGAATCATTAATTTTTCAGATCTTGATCTCCAGTGGACTGATGAAAAAGCCTTTTTTGTACCTAAAAATCTATTTATATAATTTCCTTCCTGGAGAGAGAGAAGTTTATAATGAAAAAACTGGAAAATTTTGAAAAAATTGTTACCTTTTTTTTTATTGTTTAGATTTTAAATTGTGGCATTCATTTTATTAACACCCTCTGGAAAAAGCCAAAAATACTGTTTTATTTATTTATAATGGATGTGTTTAAAATGTTTAAAAAAAATTGAGGGCTGTGATAAAACGGAAAAAGCCGAGAAGGAAAAAATGCATCAAATTTTTTTAATTTATTGTTACATCCTGTATATTCAAGAATAGAAAAAAAAAGTTCATTTTAACCACCCGTGTTGAATAAACGAATGTCACTTACGTTTAAATGCCAAAGTAATTGTGATATTTTGATTTGTGTTGCAATACTTAACTTTGAAATAATTTATTAAATTTAAATAATCGTATGCTTTGAAAATTTTAATTTGTGAACAAACAGGCTTTTGCAATCAATCAATTGTTTTGATTTTAAATGTTTTATTTCATCTCACAAGGGGACAGTGAGTGGGTCGCAATTTTGGCGATTCTACATCAAAAAATAGTCCGAGCCAAAAATTTTTTCAAAATCGACAAACAGGCTATTGATTTCTATGTAAAATTGCACGAGAAATCCGATGGCATCAATTAAAAAATTCTAGGGCCAATATTTTTCGAGTTATCGCTAAAAAACAGCTTTTGGAACTAAGTAAACTACCCCAGGAAAAATTTTCTCGTCGAAAACAACATTATATTCGTACTCAGCACCCCAAAAAACGTATAGATATTAAATTTTATCAAGATTAAAAAATAAATTTTTTTCCCTAGTGATTCCTTGATAAAATTGCCTTATCGGCGACCCACCGTCTCCTCCCCTTGTCAGAATAATCTGACGTGTAGAGACCGGTTTTATATGCAAAATAAAGAAAAAATGGTCCAAAAAGAAAGGAATCATTTAACATTCGTAAATCAATGCAGCATAAAAACAACTTAAATTCTGAATAATTAATTAAAAGCTAAAACTTTAGTGTATGGTAGGTTTCAACCTGTCAGTGGTTATCAACGATCTGATTGGCCCAATGAGCTCCAATTGGGAAAACAAACTACTTATACATTTCCGATCAATGGGTTGTAAAATGAAATGTGATAATAGTTTTTTTGAACCTGACTTTCCTGTATATTTATACATATTACGTATAAAAGTAATTAATTATAAAGAAGCTAGCTTTGTATATTTTCACAAAATATAATTAAGTCATGTACATAAAAAGAAATTTATGTTATAAGTCCATATTATAAAATAATTACAAAATTGTTATTGTTGTTTTGTTTATAAAATGTTTTATTGTATGCGAAATTTTTATAATTTGTGACTCCAGTACAACTAATTTTTTTTTTTTTTTTTTTTGTGCACAAAACTAAGGTAAAGACAACCTAATTTATGCAATTTTGCTCAAATGTGCTGCATAAAATTTAAAACTGTTTTATAGACCCATGGCATCACGACCATTCTTGTGCTGGAGTGACGAATTTATATTAAAATAACAAATTATTGTGTATTTGAAGATGTAAAACGATTGAATTTGTCAATATTTTTTGTTGGCGAATAAACGAAATGTTTTATTTTGTATAAATTGAGTGTATAAGTGTTCCTGGATGTTGTAATGTGGAAAAGGGAAATTTGACAGGCAAGATTTAATTTTTTAAGCATATTGGTGCATATTAAACTGCTTTTCTATATTGAAAAGTATTTTTCCCGACGGAATTTCGTTGAAAATGGTGAAGATTGGACTAAAAATTCAGCTCCAATTTTTTAAACTCTGGTCCTTGCTTGTTTGATTTTCCATTGTCTGATGAGATTTTTTATTTAACTGCTTTATGTACAAATATATTCTTTTTTTTATTTAAATTAAGTGGAGATTTGAAATTCATTGTGACTAAAAGTGACATTTTTTTGGCGTACTTGTCTTTTCTGTTAAGTATAGTACCATGTACAAAAAAAATTAAATAAATTCGCTATTTTGATTATTGTAAAAAAGTGTAAAAAATTCAAATTCAGTTCATTGCACTGAATCCCAAGAAAAAACGGTTCATTCTATTTTTATTACCCATTTATGGATTCAAAAATTATATTTTTAAAAAAAGAAACCTTAGCCTTTGTGGAAAAAAGAAAAAAACATCGAAAATATGTTGTTTCTAAAAGGAAAACGAATAAAAAAAAATCTTTATCATTTGGTGTATTATTTTACATACATGTATATGTATATATATATGTGGAATAAGGTAAACGACTATCACAGAGTCAGGAGCAGCTATCGCTACTATCTAACTGATCCTCAGGGTGAATCACTGAGGATCAGTTAGATAGTAGCGATAGCTGCTCCTGACTCTGTGATAGTCGTTTACCTGATTCCACAACGACTACCACAGAGTCAGGAGCAGCTATCGCTACTATCTAACTGATCCTCAGGGATAGCTGCTCCTCACTCAGTGATAGTCGTTTACCTGATTCCACACACGCGCACACACATATATATATATATATATATATATATACATATCCCCCCCCCAGAGTTGGGACCGGGCTTGACATCTGACATATACATATCTGATACGTATTATTCACTAATGAAGGTCCACTTTATGCCACTTTCACAAGAAGAATCATACAAAACAAATAAAAGGATATAAAAAAAGTTTTTTATTTAAGTATTCGTACAAATGGAAAAATGAATTTAAAGTTCAGAATGATTGGTCGCGTCTTCTTTGGAGACGGAGAACGGAGTTTCGACCGTTTCAGCACCACAGTCAGCGATAATCACAGGTTTCGACGGCGCATCCCGGCTGTCTGTTTTGCTCGACTCAATTTTCCTCACAACTTCCTAAAAAAGGATTAAAAAAATGATCAATTTTCATGAAAACAAAGTGCATTCAGAAGGGTATTCAAAACTGCAGATATTCCGTTAAGTTCTCAAATTTACGGGGTGGAAATATTACCATTCCGCTGATAACTTTTCCGAAGACGACATGTCGGCCGTCCAACCAAGGAGTCTTTTTAGTGGTTATAAAAAATTGCGAGCCGTTGGTATCTTTGCCAGCGTTGGCCATCGAAAGCCATCCCGCTCCGTAATGTTTGAGCTTGAAGTTCTCATCAGCGAACCTTTCACCGTAAATGCTGCGACCTGAAAAAGACAAAAATTTGAATAAAACTTTGAAATTTTCATTATTATTAAAGCGAACCTCCAGTTCCGTCGCCTTTAGTAAAGTCTCCTCCTTGAATCATGAAGTCTTTGATCACTCGGTGGAATTTGCTTCCTTTGTAACCTTCGCCTTCAGGTTTGAGCGCCAACTCTTTGAAGTTCTCAGCAGTCTTTGGGACGGTTTTACCGAAAAGTCCGATTTCGATTCTACCGACGGCTTCATCTCCTATTTTAATATCAAACCAAACCTAGAAAAAACAGAAAAACCAAAAAATTGATAAGATTTGGAAAAAAATTATCTAAAGAATATTAAAAAACTGATTAAACTAGGGAAAAAATTGGCTTGTGTGAGCATTAGCAAAGATAAGAGGTAACAAATACATATTCAAAAAACTTAAGAAGATAATAATTCAGGGTATTCATAAGAATGGATTTTTCAATCTTTTTAGTTCAAAATTATTAGTTTTAAAAATAGGACTTTTCTGCGTGGAAACTGGGGTTTGGGGGGGATTTAAATAAAAATTGGTTTGATTCACTTTTTTGGGGGGTTTTAGACAAAAATAGGACTTCTCGGTGTGCAATTTGGGGGGGAGGGGGAGGAGGTTGATAAAAATGTGTTTTTCAATGTTAAATTTGGGGGATTATGCACAAAAAAAAGGACTTTTTGATGTAGAATTTTGGGGGTTTTTAGATAAAAATGGGCTTTATTCACATTTTTGGGGGAAGGGGGTCAGAAAAATGTGTTTATAAATGTTAAATTTATGCACAAATATTTATGCACAAATAAAGGACTTTTTGATGTGGAATTTTGTTTTTTTAAAGATAAAAATGGGCTAGATTCACATTAGATTTGGGGGGAGGTGGAGGAGGTCGGTAAAAATGTGTTTTTAGATGTTGAATTTGGGGATTAAAGACAAAATTAGGACTTTTTGATGAGGAATTTGGTTTTTCTTTGTTTAAATAAAAAATTTGTTAAAAAAAAAGATGGGGGAGGGGCGATAAAAATGTATTTTTTAGATGTTGAATTTGGGGGTTTTTAGATAAAAATTGGCTTGATTCACATAAAATTTGGGGGATTATAGACGAAAATAGAACATTTTGGTGTGGAATTTGGGGGATGACGTGTGGGGTTTGATAAAATGTGTTTTTAGATGTTGAATTTGGGGGAACATAGACAAAAATAGGACTTTTTGATCTGGAATTTGGGGGTTTTTAAATAAAAAAATTGGTTAATTAATATGGTGGGTG
>JAGWEN010001410.1:0-29037 GCA_018703685.1 Orius laevigatus | reverse complement strand
AACCGTTTTTTCCCTCTCCGACGACAAGATTATAATAATATAGCGATAACATGAATGCGGTTCGTATTGAGGAAAAGGTTGAAAAATGGTGAAGGTCCTTATAAAGAATGTAAGGGGAAAACATTGGATTAGCGAGGTGTCTTAATGTTGTGTAGTTGTTAACTTAAACGTCTTTTCTTGTCCAAACATCTTTCCCACGTGCTTTTTCATCCTCCCGGCATACCCACGTTAATTAGACCTAAGCAGGACCGATTTTTCTTAAACTGCTCTCATTTGGGAGAATTCTATTAGTCAAACGTTTTAGGTAGGGGTAAGGTGAGCGGGCGATATTGAATTGAGCCAACTTTTTATTAACTTTCTCAAAGAGAAGTTATTGTATAACCGTCGGATTCGGGCTTTTGGGGGAGGGTCTTCCAGACCCCCTAGGGTCAAACTGACTTTTGATCTTTGCCGGACATGACTTTGTCTGTGGTGCCGGCCGTCCGTCCGTCGCCTTTTTTTTTCCGGAACACTTCACGGCCACAATTTTCATCCGATTTTCACGAAATTTTCACACAATCTTCCTTTCGTGGTTATCTTGAAAGTGACGAGAGCGATTTTTGAAATTCGACAAAATGGCGGAGATATGTCTGTCTAAAGTTTGCAAAAATGTGCTACGGCCTTTCTACCGGTCCGATCTTCACCAAATTTTAACCAAATAATCTTCACGTGATCCCGATTAAATTTCATTAACTAATTAGGTAATTAATTATGTAATTAGGTAATTATGACTAATTAACTTAATTTTTCCATTTTCATAAAATTATCGCCAAATTCAAGTTATGATTGCAAAAAAAAATTTTTTTTTCAAAAATTAATTAATTAATTAATTAACTAATTAGGTAATTATATTAAGTTTGAGTGAAATTAGTCCCATTTTCATAAAATTATCACCAAATTCAAGTTATGATTGCAAAAAAAAATTTTTGTTCAAAAATTAATTAATTAACTAATTAGGTAATTATATTGAGTTTGAGTGAAATTAGTCCCATTTTCATAAAATTATCACCAAATTCAAGTTATGATTGCAAAAAAAAATTTTGTTCAAAAATTAATTAATTAACTAATAAGGTAATTATATTGAGTTTGAGTGAAATCAGTCCCATTTTCATAATATTATCACCAAATTCAAGTTATGATTGAAAAAAAAATTCTCAAAAATTAATTAATTAATTAACTAATTAGGTAATTATATTGAGTTTGAGTGAAATCAGTCCCATTTTCATAAAATTATCACCAAATTCAAGTTATGATTGAAAAAAAAATCTCAAAAATTAATTAATTAATTAACTAATTAGGTAATTATATTGAGTTTGAGTGAAATCAGTCCCATTTTCATAAAATTATCACCAAATTCAAGTTATGATTGAAAAAAAAAAAAAATTTGTTCAAAAATTAATTAATTAACTAATTAGGTAATTATATTGAGTTTGAGTGAAATTAGTCCCATTTTCATAAAATTATCACCAAATTCAAGTTATGATTGAAAAAAAAATTTTTTTTCTCAAAAATTAAATAATTAATAAATTAACTAATTAGGTAATTATATTGAGTTTGAGTGAAATCAGTCCCATTTTCATAAAATTATCACCAAATTCAAGTTATGATTGAAAAAAAATTCTCAAAAATTAATTAATTAATTAACTAATTAGGTAATTATAATGTGTTTGAGTGAAATTAGTCCTATTTTCATAAAATTATCACCAAATTCAAGTTATGATTGAAAAAAAAATTCTCAAAAATTAATTAATTAATTAACTAATTATGTAATTATAATGTGTTTGAGTGAAATTAGTCCCATTTTCATAAAATTATCACCAAATTCAAGTTATGTTAGAAAAAAAGGATTCATTTCCCCCGAAATTTATGGATCCCCCGAAATCTGTAGACCTTTGAGAAAGTTCGTGTCTCTGGGCAAGCTCCAGGACCAATACTTTTAATCCGGGGTCGAATTTTCTCACATTTTACAGCAATTTTATAGCAGGTAAAAGAGTTGGTTCAATTCAATATCGCCCAACCAATCTGGTCTCGATGGGATGAATAGCTCTACTGTGAGAGGCCAAGAATTTTGCCCTCGTTTCGATGATTAATTTAATTTTAACAATGGATCCCTTTATAGATTTAGTTGAGGGAGCAATTATAAAATAGATCTTAAACTTAAAGACAATAGGGCATTCATTAACTATAAGGGATTTTAATAGGCTTCTTTGATGTAATATGCAAATTAGAAAGAACTACCTCCCATTAGTATCTTTTACATATCTTCCTCTTCATCTTTTCTCTCACTCTCTTTGTCAGACCAAAAAGGCTTCTCAGGCTCTCGAAATATGAACGAACCATAAAAAAAAAACCGAGTTTGCTTCACTTTTCAGGTATAGCCGATTGATTTTGTTTCCGAAGGCTATTGACTAATTAGTCGCATCCTTTGATGGTGGCCACATTCCTTGTGGGACAAATTTTTATGTAATTGGGAGCTATTAATGGACCTCACCTGTCGCTTCAGGAAGATAAGAGGAAATGTATCCGATAAAAAGGAGACACTAGGCATTTCAAGACATTTTGAAAAACCGGAAAAATTTGGAACTTTTTTCGGTTTTTGTTCTCTAGCGCGAAAACAATGCATTTTAGCGACTTAAACATGAAGTTAAAAAATAAAGATTGTTAAATTCTGCGTCTAGTGAGCTTTCGGGACCTAAAATCGGTCCAGCCGTTCAGGAGATATCGATGTTTAAAAATTACCCTTTTTTATAAGGGCGGTTTTTTTCATTTTTTGATCTCTAGCGCGAAAACAATGCAATTAGGCGTCTTAAACACTAAGTTAAAAAAGAAAGATTGTTAAGTTCTGCGTCTAACGAGCTTTAAGGAGACAAAATCGGTTCAATCGTTCAGGAGATATCGATGTTTAAAAATGACCCTTTTTTTAAGGGCGGTTTTTGATGGTTTTTGATCTCTAGCGCGAAAACAATGCATTTTAGCGACTTAAACACGAAGTTAAAAAAGAAATATTGTTAAATTCTGCGTCTAATGAGCTTTCGGGAGCCAAAATCGGTCCAGCCGTTCAGGAGATATCGATGTTTAAAACTGACCCTTTTTTATAAGGGCGGTTTTTGATAGTTTTTGATCTCTAGCGGGAAAACAATGCGTTTTAGCGATTTAAACGCTAAGCAAAAAAAGAAATATTGTTAAATTCTGCGTCTAATGGGCTTTCGGGAGCCAAAATCGGTCCAGCCGTTCAGGAGATATCGATGTTTAAAAATGACCCTTTTTTATAAGGGCGGTTTTTGATAGTTTTTGATCTCTAGCGCGAAAACAATGCAATTTAGCGACTTATATACGAAGTTAAAAAAGAAATATTGTTAGATTCTGCGTCTAATGAGCTTTCGGGAGCCAAAATCGGTCCAGCCGTTCAGGAGATATCGATGTTTAAAAATGACCCTTTTTTATAAGGGCGGTTTTTGATAGTTTTTGATCTCTAGCGCGAAAACAATGCATTTTAGCGACTTAACCACTAAGTAAAAAAAGAAAGATTATTAAATTTTGCGTCTAAAAAGCTTTCGAAAACCAAAATCGATCCAGCCGTTCGTGAGATATCGACGGTCAAAAATGAACCTTTTTTTTAAGTTCCTTTTTTGATAGTTTTTCTATCGCGAAAACAATGCATTTTAACGACTTTTTCTGACATATCCAATACTATTCCTTATTTATTCTAATTATCCATACGAAGCAGTAATCATACCGACCGTTATAGGTTTGGGTAAGGTCGAAAATTATTCGAAATTAGGTGAGTAATTGGCTCGAGAACCTTTTTTTGAATTAGGAGAATCTATTTTCTCAACGGTCAAAACTAACATGAGGAGTTCGTGACGTAGGAGTGTTGCCGCCCTTTGATTAGTACATTAAACAACCCTGGGTGCTCCATTACCTTGAAAGGTTGAGACTTTGGATTTTAAAAGAGAAACTATGCAAATTGGAGTTAAAGGGCGAAGAGTAGCGACAGGATCGTTTACAAATTAGTTTCACTCATCGTTATTTCGAATGTCAAAACAAAGTGTTTTCATATTCTAATTTCTAAGGAGAACATAATTCCTTGGCACTTTGTTTTGAATAGATTTCTATCAAGTAGACGTCTGTCACGTCAATCCGCCTCGTTTACCTCCGTTATTCCGCCTCGGCATTTCTTCAATATAAACAGGAGGTTGTTATTTTTTGTCCTAAAAAAATCATAGGCAATGGTAGAGCATTTTGGTCATTAAAGCCCCCTCCTTTGATTTCCAAAATTGGCATTTGATGATTGATTCGAACCTTTTTTCAAGGAAATATACTTTTCAGACATATTTTGACCATTTTTTGACAAGAAAAGACTCTTTTCAGCCTGATTTTGAACCTTTTTTTTTTATATGAAAAGACCTTTTTCGGGCAGATTTTGACCCTTTTTGACATGAAAAGACCCTTTTCAGCCAGATTCTGACCTTACTTGGCAAGAAAATACCCTTTTTAATGAGGTTTTCCATCTTTTCGACAAGATGAGTCCTTTTTAGCCTGATTTTGAACCTTTTTTTTTATATGAAAAGACCTTTTTCAGGCAGATTTTGACCCTTTTTGACAAGAAAAGACCCTTTTCAGCCAGATTCTGACCTTACTTGGCAAGAAAATACCCTTTTTAATGAGGTTTTCCATCTTTTCGACAAGATGAGTCCTTTTTAGCCTGATTTTGAACCTTTTTTTTTTTTAATGAAAAGACCTTTTTCGGGCAGATTTTGACCCTTTTTGACATGAAAAGACCCTTTTCAGCCAGATTCTGACCTTACTTGGCAAGAAAATACCCTTTTTAATGAGGTTTTCCATCTTTTCGACAAGATGAGTCCTTTTTAGCCTGATTTTGAACCTTTTTTGATAAAAAAAAAAGACCCTTTTCAGCCTGATTTTGAACCTTTTTTTAATAAGAAATGACCCTTTTCAGCCATATTTTGACCCTTTTTGACAAGAAAAGACCCTTTTCTGCCAGATTCTGACCTTACTTGGCAAGAAAATGCCCTTTTTAAGTTACATTTTCCATCTTTTCGACAAAAAGAGCCCTTTTTAGCCTGCTTTTGAACCTTTTTTTGATAAGAAAAGACCCTTTTCAGCCATATTTTGACCCTTTTTGACAAGAAAAGACCCTTTTCAGCCAGATTCTGACCTTACTTTGCAAGAAAATGCCCTTTTTAAGTTAAATTTTCCATCTTTTCGACAAAAAGTGCCCTTTTTAGCCTGATTTTGAACCTTTTTTATTATAAGAAAAAGACATGACATAAATTAGTCAACGTTGATATTCAATAAAACGAGACCGCTATAAATTATTCCAATATTCTTTAAATTATTCCAGTATTATGGAAGGAACTGAAGGAAACAGTTAAATCCTTTCCTCATTATCGATGTCCAGTTATCACTGCATCTAATTCTCTGCTCAAGGATACCGTAATAAATGCGACTAGTTTTATTCGAGCAAATTATCTATTTTGCATACTTATATTCGGTCTATTGTCGCCTTTAGACAGATAAAACGTTCCTGAACGACGAAAACGTGGGATTTGTCCCGGAAATGCCTCACTTTTCTATATTTCTTAAAATTGAAGTTGGAAATCAGGGGCGTACCCAGGATTTTATTTCAGGGGGGATGGCCGAAAAAAGTCAAAAGACGTGGGAAAAGTCTTAAAATATGTAGGTACATAGTTTTAAAAAATGAGTCCCGCGGCAGCAGGACTAAAGAGGTAGATTTCTTTCAGATGGTTAGATCTAGAACTTTCTATATGTACTTAATTCGAAGAAAAAAAAAATCATCTGTTTCCCGGTAAAAATTCAAAAAATTTCTTTTTTACCTAAATTCAACTCTATTGCACCCAGCTGATCCAAACCAACTTTAAATCTTACTTAGCCACCCCCAAAACATCACTTTTAAATTTGAAAGCGATTGGATAAACGGTTTGCGAGATTCGCAGGTTAGGCCCTAAGTAAAGTACCAAAACCGCTGGTCCGATTTCAGCCGTTAACGAACTCATAAATTCTATTAGTTTAAAAGCCCTAAATACCGAATTTCATGGTCGTCAAGTAAAATTTACTCAAGTTATCGTGCGAATACATACATACATACATACATACATATATAGGTATATATATAAACTTTTGAGTTGAGGGTGGTTTGGAGGTCCAGGGGGTCTGAAATGAAAACCTATCACAAAAATTTTTGAATCTGAGACTACTGCCCCCATACTGCCTCTCATCTCATGTCCAAAAAATACCAAAACTCAAACTTAAAAGGGCCGTAAAGATACGAAATCTAGTTAGAAGAGTTCTAATGTCCAAAAATCGTGATAAAAAGGGCCCCGTCTTCAAGAAGGATAAAAAATCAAGCAAAATAGGGCTTTTGTCTTCGTGAAGGTACAAAATTTAGTCAAAAGAGCCCTTAATGTCCAAAAATAGTGGTGTAAAACGCCCCTAATGTCCAAAAATCTAGGCAAAAAGAGCCCCTAGTGTCCAAAAAGGATAAAAAATCAAGCTAAAAAGGCCCTTTGTAGTCGTAAAGATACCAAATCTAGTCAAAAGAGTCCCTAATTTAGGTAAAATATTTAGGTAAAAAGGGCCCTAAAGTTAGAAAAATCGAGTTAAAAAGAGCCCCTAAGTTAGAAAAATAGAAGTAAATAGGGCCCCTTATGTCCAAAATTCGAGGTAAAAAGAGCCCCTAAGGAAAAATCGAAGTAGAAAGGGATTATCAAAAAAATTTAAAAATCATTATCAATAAAATTTAAAAATAAAAAATATAAAAAAAAATTTCTTCCTTTTTTTCATCATTTTATTTTATTTATTTTAATTTCGGGGATTGATCCCCATATACCCCCCCTTCGGTACGCCCCTGTTGGAAATTGGTCGGAAAGATATAAAACGAAATGTCAACAGTAATTCTGAAGGGAAAAAACACTTATTCACGTTCTCGTTAGTAGATTCGAAATAAGAAATTGTGCAACGAATTAGGAAATGAGGCCCATTCCACAAGAGGCGCGAGTTCGACTAGTTTTTTAAAATTTATTATTTGTTTTATCATTTTAAATTTGCGTAATGCAAAGGTAAATTGGAAACCTATAATTAAATAAAGTCATTATTTGAAAAGGGGTCATTTTGACCCTTCTTCCTTTAACCGTCATTTTGACCTTTATTTTGACCTTTCTTCCTTTAACCATTTCTGGGGGAGAAAATGGGTCATTTTGACCCTTCTTCCTTTAACTATTTCTAGGGGAGAAAAGGAGTCATTTTGACCCTTCTTCCTTTAACCATTTCTACGGGAGAAAAAGGGTCAAAATGACCATTCTTTAACCATTTTTAGGGGAGAAAATGGGTCATTTTGACCCTTCTAACTTTAACCATTACTAGGGGGGAGGGTCATTTTGACCTTTCTTCCTTTAACCATTTCAAGGAGAGAGAGAAAAAGGGTCATTTTGACCCTTCTTCGTTTAACTATTTCTAGGGGAGAAAAAGGATCATTTTAACCCTTCTTCCTTTAACCATTTCTAGGGAAGAAAATGGGTCATTTTGACCCTTCTTCCTTTAACTATTTCTAGGGGATTAAAAAAACGGTCATTTTGACCCTTCTTCCTTTAACTATTTCTAGGGGAGAAAAATGGTCATTTTGACCCTTCTTCCTTTAACCATTTCTAGGGGAGAAAAAGGGTCAAAATGACCATTCTTTAACCATTTTTAGGAGAGAAAATGGGTCATTTTGACCCTTCTACCTTTAACCATTTCTAGGGGGGAGGGTCATTTTGACCTTTCTTCCTTTAACTATTTCAAGGAGAGAGAGAAAAAGGGTCATTTTGACCCTTCTTCCTTTAACCATTTCTAGGGGAGAAAAGGGGTCATTTTGACCCTTCTTCCTTTAACCATTTCTAGGGGAGAAAAGGGGTCATTTTAACCCTTCTTCCTTTAACCATTTCTAGGAAAGAATATGGGTCATTTTGACCCTTCTTCCTTTAACTATTTCTAGGGGATTAAAAAAACGGTCATTTTGACCCTTCTACCTTTAACCATTTCTAGGGGGGAGGGTCATTTTGACCTTTCTTCCTTTAACCATTTCAAGGAGAGAGAGAAAAAGGGTCATTTTGACCCTTCTTCGTTTAACCATTTCTAGGGGAGAAAAAGGATCATTTTAACCCTTCTTCCTTTAACCATTTCTAGGGAAGAAAATGGGTCATTTTGACCCTTCTTCCTTTAACCATTTATAGGGCATAAAAAAAGGGTCATTTTGCCCTTCTTCCTTTAACTATTTCTAGGGGAGAAAAAGGGTCATTTTGACCCTTCTTCCATTAACCATCCCCTTTTTCTTTGACCATGCATTCTTCCTTTAACCATCTCTAGGGTCATTTTGACCCTTCCCCTAGGGTCAAAGGGGACCTTCAAACCCCTAGGGTTGAACTATTTCTAGGGGAGAAAAATGGTCATTTTGACCCTCCTTATTTTAATCATTTCTAAGGGGGGAAAGGGTCATTTTGACCCTTATTCCATCCCTTCTTCCTTTAACCTTTTCTTAGTGGAGGGTCATTTTGACCCTTCTCAATTTAACCACCCCTTTTTCCTTTAACCATTTCTTAGGGGAGGGTCATTTTGACCCTTCTTACTTTAACCATCCCTTCTTCCCTAAACCTTTTCTGGGTTTTGACCGTTTTGACCAAATTTTTGAGAAATTTTCACTTCTGGGGGTTCCACCTCCAGACACTCAGTTTGCCCTAATTCAGGTCCAACAATTTTTTTTTCCAGTATAATCCAAGAACCGTATAATTTGTTCAAGAAATTACGGTGTGTTTATCCATTGTGTAAGGCTTTGAAAAAAACAAATTTAAGCAAGAATTGAAAGTAGGTGGGTTTTCATTCCCTCCCTGGATCCTGCAATCGTATATTATTTATCTTAGATTTACACGTAGCCCATTTTTAGGTTGAATATAATAATTAGGAACGTTTCGCGCTCAGAATGTGAAGGCCAGGTGAATGCTTCGACCTACCAAATTGATACTCCTTTTTAAAAAGTACACAAAATGAAACTTCTGTTCGGATTAAAATAAAAAGTTGGCTCAATTCAATATCGACCGATTGGTTTTTGGGCAGGAGCCACCAATGTCCAAAAATCGATTTAAAAAGGCCCCTAGGGGACTAAATATTGTCAAAAGAGCCCCTAGTGCCCAAAATTCGAGGTAAAAAGGGCCCCTAGGGTACAAAATCTAGACAAAAGAGCACCTAAAGTCCGAAAATCGACGTAAAAAAGACCCCTAGGGTACAAAATCTAGTCAAATGAGCCCCTAATGTCCATAAATCAACGTAAAAAGGGCCCCTATGGTAAAAAATCTACACAAAAAAGCCCCTAACCTCCAAAAATCGACCTTAAAAGGGCCTATAGGGTATAAAATTTAGTCAAAAGAGCCCCTAATGTCCAAAAACCAACGTAAAAAGGGCCCCTAGGGTACAAAATCTAGAAGAAAGAGATCCTAATGTCCAAAATTCGAGATAAAAAGGGCCAAATTCTGATCCAATGAGCCCCTAATGTCCAAAAACCGACGTAAAAATGGTCCCTATGGCCCAAAATCTGATCGAATGAGCCCCTAATGTCCAAAAACCGACGTAAAAAAAGCCTTTATGGTACAAAATCTAGAAGAAAGAGATCTTAATGTCCGAAATTCGAGATAAAAAGGGCCCCTAGGGGCCAAATTCTGATTAAATGAGCCCCTAATGTCCAAAAACCGACGTAAAATGGCCCCCTATGGCAAAATATCTGATCAAATGAGCCCCTACTGTCCAAAAACCCACGTAAAAAGGGCCCCTAGGGTACAAAATCTATACGAAAGAGATCCTAATGTCCAAAATTCGAGATAAAAAGGGCCCCTAGGGGCCAAATTCTGATCAAATGAGCCCCTAATGTCCAAAAACCGACGTAAAAATGGCCCCTATGGCCCAAATTCTGATCGAATGAGCCCCTAATGTCCAAAAACCGACGTAAAAAAAGCCTTTAGGGAACAAAATCTAGAAGAAAGAGATCTTAATGTCCGAAATTCGAGACAAAAAGGGCCCCTAGGGGCCAAATTCTGATTAAATGAGCCCCTAATGTCCAAAAACCGACGTAAAATGGCCCCCTATGGCAAAATATCTGATCAAATGAGCCCCTAATGTCCAAAAACCCACGCAAAAAGGGCCTCTAGGGTACAAAATCTATAAGAAAGAGATCCTAATGTCCAAAATTCGAGGTAAAAAAGGCCCCTAGGGGCCAAAATCTGATCAAAAGAGCCCCTAATGTCCAAAAACCAAAGTAAAAAGGGCCCCTAGGGTACAAAATCTAGTCAAAAGAGATCCTAATGTCCAAAATTCGAGATATAAAGGGCCCCTAGGGGCCAAATTCTGATCAAATGAGCCCCTATTGTCCAAAAACCCACGAAAAAAGGGCCCCTAGGGTACAAAATCTAGTCAAAAGAGCCCCTAATGTCCAAAAATCGAGGAAAAAATGGCCCCTATGGCCCAAAATCTGATCAAATGAGCCCCTAATGTCCAAAAACCAACGTAAAAAAAGCCTCTAGGGTACAAAATCTAGAAGAAAGAGATCCTAATGTCCAAAATTCGAGATAAAAAGGGCCCCTAGGGGCCAAATTCTGATTAAATGAGCCCCTAATGTCCAAAAACCGACGTAAAATGGCCCCTATGGCCCAAAATCTGATCAAATGAGCCCCTAATGTCCAAAAACCCATGTGAAAATGGCCCCTATGGCCCAAAATCTGCCCAAAATCTGATCAAATGAGCCCCTAATGTCCAAAAACCCACGTAAAAAGGCCTCTAGGGTACAAAATCTATAAGAAAGAGATCCTAATGTCCAAAAATCGAGGTAAAAAAGGCCCCTAGGGGCCAAAATCTGATCAAATGAGCCCCTAATGTCCAAAAACCAACGTAAAAAGGGCCCCTAGGGTACAAAATCTAGTCAAAAGAGCCCCTAATGTCCAAAAACCGACGTAAAATGGCCCCTAGGAGCCAAAATCTGATCAAATGAGCCCCCAATGTCCAAAAACCCACGAAAAAAGGACCCCTAGGTCACAGAATCTAGTCAAAAGAGCCCCTAATGTCCAAAATTCGAGGTAAAAGGGCCCCAAGCGGGCCAAAATCTGATTACATGAGCCCCTAATGTCCAAAAACCGACGTAAAATGGCCCCCTATGGCCCAAAATCTGATCAAATGAGCCCCTAATGTCCAAAAACCCACGTAAAAAGGGCCTCTATGGCCCAAAATCTGATCAAATGAGCCCCTAATGTCCAAAAACCCATGTGAAAGTGGCCCCTATGGCCCAAAATCTGATCAAATGAGCCCCTAATGTCCAAAAACCAACGTAAAAAGGGCCCCTAGGGTACAAAATCTAGTCAAAAGAGCCCCTAATGTCCAAAAACCGACGTAAAATGGCCCCTACGACCCAAAATCTGATCAAATGAGCCCCCAATGTCCAAAAACCCACGAAAAAAGGAACCCTAGGTCACAGAATCTAGTCAAAAGAGCCCCTAATGTCCAAAATTCGAGGTAAAAGGGCCCCAAGCGGCCAAAATCTGATCATATGAACCCCTAATGTCTAAAAACCGACGTAAAAATGGCCCCTATGGCCCAAAATCTGATCAAATGAGCCCCTAATGTCCAAAAACCCACGTAAAAAGGGCCTCTAGGGTACAAAATCTAGTCAAAAGAGACCCTAATGTCCAAAATTCGAGGAAAAAATGGCCCCTATGGCCCAAAATCTGATCAAATGAGCCCCTATTGTCCAAAAACCCACGAAAAAAGGGCCCCTAGGGTACAAAATCTAGTCAAAAGAGCCCCTAATGTCCAAAAATCGACGTAAAAAGACCCTGTTTTTCTTCCCAAAATTTTCGCTAATTATCATGGCTATCGAGAATTCATTAAGGATAATTGTTTACCTTCGCCTTATTTGTTCGAATGGCCCTTTGTTTTCGAATCTTCGGTTATAAAAAAATATTCTTCATGCCATCGCAATGCTATAGAATTATCCTCCAACTCTGCTTGTTAATCCTTTTTTTTTTTTCCTTTCAAATTGCTTCTCTCCAGTAGGCAAGTCTACCAGTGCGAAAAGCTACTCATCCCCTTTAATTTATGCTTTTTTTCCCCCTGATAATGGCGATCGTGACGTCAGGAGTGCCCTTGCCTCACCCCCCTGGGAGTGGGAGCTACAGGTAGAGTTTGTTAATCACCAGAAAAGGAAGTGAAAAATTGAACCAGAATCGATAACGAACGTCCTATAAATTAAACGTTTTAAGATCGATATTAGTAAATATTAGCACATAGAAGTTTATCGGCAAGAGTGTATTTTATTGCTTTCCCTCAACCGAACGCTAAAAGGATCGCGATAGGTCTCCAATAACATGCAAGCAACGAGAAACCTAACCTAGAGAGTTTTATCGTATAGAACACGATTTCTGAGACACTTATTTCGAAATTCTCGAGGTTCCAATAAGTATTTATAGAGTATAAACTTTTGCGGGCAAATCAAATTGAGAAATCTTTTTTTTTTCCTTTCAGAATCTCGTTTTTAGCTAGAATACTTGAAGTCAACAGAGCATTTTGACCTGCGGTGGGTTTAAATGGTCCATTTGGGTCCAACTTTGAAGGGTGACAACGAATTCTTTCTAGCCACAACTTTTGGCAGATGAAATACTTAACTTTTTTTCGGTTTTTTGCATATAACTCGAAAACAGGACGTATTTTGGGGGGAACAACTTAATAGTAAATTAAAGAAGACAGAATTCTGCGTCGATTAAAAAAAAGTTTGCTAAAATCGGTCGAATAGACAAGTTTTTACAGGCGATCAAAAAAAAATTTTTTTTTCAAATTTCCCCAATTGCAGATTTTGGTATAAAACCAACGATCTTCACCTTTTCACCATATAGAGAGCATTTTTACATGTAAAAATTGGTTTAAAATGGTCCATTTGGGTCCAACTTAGAAGGGTGCCAACGAATGCTTTCTAGGCACAACTTTTTGCAGATGAAAAACTTCGACTTTTTTTAGTTTTTTGCATATAACTCGAAAACGGGTCATTTTTTGGGAGGAACACTTAAGTAGTAAATTAAAGAGGACATAATTCTGCGTCGATTAAAAAAAAGTTTGCTAAAATCGGTCCAATAGACAAGTGTTTTCAAACGATAAAAAAACTTAAATTTTTTCAAATTTCCCAAATTGCAGAAACTACAGGAAAACTACATGTTTTAGCGACTTGACTACGAAATACAAAATGAAAGATCATCCAATTTTGCGTCTAATGAGCTTCCGAAAGTTAAAATCGGTTCAGCCATTCAGGAGATATCGATGGTCAAAGTTTTTGAAAAATGTCTCATTCTGGTCCTCCGGGCCGGATCGTGTAGATTTCGGTAGAAAACCACCGATCTTCGCCAAATTTTCACCATACACAGGTTGGAAACCCCCAAAAAATGGTCATTTCTGTAAAAAACCGCCAATTTTTACTAAATTGAAAAGTACTTATAGGAAGATATGGCAATGCATTAACCTTTAAAGTGAATGCGAACTGAGATTAATTGTTTTTGAGCCGATTAATCATTAGGGGATGTCAATCACTGAACTCCCAGATCCCAAAATCACTCCTAAAGAAAACTTTATATTTAAAAATTGACAAAAACACCATTTAAAAGTCGAAAAAAGTAAAAAAAGATTTCATCATTCCAATTTTGAACGCATTCCTCCCTTTTCCCTCCCCATGTCGAATCCCGAAACTGTTCTTTAATCCGAAAAATATGTCGCAGGACGGAAAAAAGCGATAGAGGATAATCCTCGAGAAATGGACGACCTCGATGAAATTCATGTCCCAAGAAGGGGGGAAAATATTCGTTATTCAAAAACGTTCGCTATTCAAAAAAGGAGCTTCTTTCACACAAATTAACCGCCTTCCTCCATTTATTATCAACTTATGCAGAAATTAAGTAGATCCGATGTTGATTGTAGGATCAGGTTCTCCAGAGTATTAAATTCACATTTATTATCCTTTTCAGCAATTTTTTCCCTCTCACACAAAAATTAGAATACAATTAATGGACTTAATTGTGTTTTCGAATGGAAAATAAGCAAATGTATTGGTTGAAATGGATATAAGAAGACTAATAGGTGATAAAAATGGAAGAAATGTGTGAGATTGTGTGGTTGATGGCGTGCTATTTGAGGGACAATAAGTAATTTGTGCTATTAATGATGATAATCAATGGAGTGGCTACACGAGGCGCGTAGTTCCATTGTCATTTTGCCCTTATAAAGAAGAGGCGTAAATTCCCGGTTTGAGATAGGAGGAGTGCTATTCCCATTTAATCGGTCGCTTATCTAACTTTCAACTGTCCCCCATCAGTTCGGCTGGCGATTGGATGGCAGACACGCACGTCGAGAAACCCATCCCTTTTACGACGAATAACGGGAGGTTCAAAAGAGTCCTATGGGTCAGCATTTTTTCAGTTATTTGTACCCTAGGTGGTGTAATTTTTATTGTTTTTGGTCCATTTGGGTACCAATAACATGTTTCTTAAGAGTGCCAACAAATGCTTTCCTGGTACAGCTTTTGGAAGCAAAAAAAACTGGAGCTTTTTTCAGTTTTTCGCATATAACTCGAAAACGGACCACATTTTCTGGAAAACACCTTAGTAGTAAATTAAAGAAGACAAAATTCTGCGTCGATCAAAAAAAAGATTGATAAAATCGGTCCAATAGACAAGTTATTACAGGCGATCAAAAAAATTCGATTTTTTCAAATAGAACAAAAGTGGCGTTTTTTCTAAAATTTGGTGAAAATCTGTGGTTTTCAAGCAAAATCTCAATTTTAGGCGCTCAGGGCCTCCTAAGGTCCTGTACTGTATATGGTGAAAATATGGTGAAGATCGTTGGTTTTATAAAGCTTTTCTTCTAAAATTGGTGGTTTTCTATAGATATCTACAAAATCCGGCCCGGAGGACCAAAATGAGATATTTTAAAAAAAAAGCGGGACTTTGACCATCGATATCTCCTGAATGGCTGAACCTATTTTGGCATTTGAAAGATCATAAGACGCAAAATTGAATGATCTTTTATTTTTTATTTCGTAGTTAAGTCGCTAAAACCTATAGTTTTCGAGCTAGAGGTCAAAAACCTAAAAAAGTGCCGAAAACCGGAGAGAATTCAGGCTTCCTACCCTGTAAATTTAGTGAAAATTGCTTGTTTTCTACAGAAATCTACACAATCCGGCCCGGAGGACCAAAATGAAACATTTTTCAAAAATCGCGGAACTTTGACCATCGATATCTCCTGAATGGCTAAACCGATTTTGACTTTCGAAAACTCATTAGACACAAAATTTGATAATCTTTCATTATGTATTTCGTATTCAAGTCGCTAAAACCTATAGTTTTCGAGCTAGAGGTCAAAAACCTAAAAGAATTCAGGCTTTTAGGTGGCCATACGGATTCACAGGTTCGCTCAAGCTAAAATCTCAATGACGTACGTTCGCTTAAACCAATAAATTCCTTGAAATAAATTGTTTATTAGTTATAAATAAACAATAAGTTAGCAATAACTGAGTACCTAGAAAATATTTCAGATCTAAATTGAATGTGTTTTGAGTTGAAGGTAAAGGAAGCCCTTTATTTGTGATTTCACTTCCGAGAAGCAGGAAGCCCTTCATTTAATTAAAATCTATATTCGCCTCGATTACGTTTGTTAATTAATTTAGTTATAAATATGCAAATAAAACAAATGACGTCATTTAGCGATCCTAGAGCATCCTGATCAAAAAGGATCCTTCTTAGATATTTTTAGAAAAAGTTTTTTTTTTTTAATATTTATATTTCAAGGGTACGCATTTAATATAAACATCAAGGATCCTTTTAATTATTGGGCGATAAAATTTATTACGGGTGGAGAAAAAAAAAGTAATCGAAAAATATTCTTCCGGGGCTATTATAAACGCCTTCGTCTTTTTCTGGGGATTTGGTAACCGTGAAAGATTGAAGAATTTTTATTTGCAATTTGAAGACCTCAATGGTAGCGGCCGGATTGTGTTGATTTCTGCAGAAAACTACCAATTTTCACTAAATTTAGAGGGTAGAAAGCCTGAATTTTCTCCGGTTTTTGGCACTTTTTTAGGTTTTTGACCTCTGGCTCGAAAACTACAGGCTTTAGCGACTTGACTACGAAATACAAAATGAAAGATCATCCAATTTTGCGTCTAATGAGCTTTCAAAAGCCAAAATCGGTTCAGCCATTCAGGAGATATCGATGGTCAAAGTTCCGCGATTTTTGAAAATTGTTTCATTTTGGTCCTCCGGGCCGGATTGTGTAGATTTCTGAAGAAAACTACCAATTTTCACAATATTTACAGGGTAGAAAGCCTGAATTCTTTCCGGTTTTCGGCACTTTTTTAGGTTTTTAACCTCCAGGTCAAAAACTATAGGTTTTAGCGATTTGACTACGAAGTTCAAAATGAAAGATTATCAAATTTTGCGTTTAATGAGTTTTCGAAAGACAAAATCGGTTCAGCAATTCCGGAGATATCGATGGTCAAAGCTCCGCGATTTTTGAAAATTGTCTCATTTTGGTCCTCCGGGCCGGATTCTGTAGATGTCTGAAGAAAACTACCAATTTTCACAACATTTAAAGGGTAGAAAGCCTGAATTCTTTCCAGTTTTCGACACTTTTTTAAGTTTTTAACCTCCAGCTCGAAAACTATAGGTTTTAGCGACTTGACTAAGAAATACAAAATGAAAGATTATCAAATATTACATCTAATGAGCTTTCAAAAACCAAAAAAGGTTCGGCTGAAAAAGTTTTTTGATCGCCTGTAAAAACGTGTCTATTGGACCGATTTAAGGAATATTTTTTTTAATCGACGCAGAATTTTGTCATCTTTAATTCACTACTAATGTGTTTTCTCCAAAATTTGTCCCGTTTTCGAGTTATATGCGAAAAACTGAACTTAACCGTTCCTTTAGATTTAAAAAAAAAACCTGAATTTTTGATCGCCTGTAAAAACTTGTCTATTGGACCGATTATGGCAAACTTTTTTTTAATCGACGCAGAATTTTGTCTTCTTTAATTCACCACTAAGGCGTTTTCCCCAAAATATGTCCCGTTTTCGATTTATATGCAAAAAACTGAAAAAAGTCGAAATTTTTTTTTCCTCGCAAAAGTTGTTTTCTGACTAAGTTGACCTTAAAAATCATTAAAAGAGTTGAGATTTCAGTATTGATAAAAGGAGAACGAGACAGATGAGACGTTCAGAGGGAAAAATGACTCAAGGGAGGCGTTCACGCGGCGAGAGGAAAAGAAACAGGTGGTTGTTGGAAAGATTAGGTACGAAGGCGCCTGAGTTCCAACTTTTGATAATTTACTAGTAACCATTTTTTACTCAAAACCCCTTTACAACTTAATTTTTTTCATTTTTAACTTATAGGATGAGACAAAGGCGATATTTGAAGTGTCTCAAGAAAGGAGTTTGACCGTTATTCACAGCTAGGAAGACGCACAACACACCTAGAAGGCACAAAAAACGGAACACTTTATCGCCATTTCATCTCATCCTTGATGACATTGAAAAGCGAAGAAAAAACTCACAGATTATGATTTTGGTTGATGATTGTGGGGTTATGTCGTTGAGCATTTTGATGGTCTTTCTTCTGCTGAAGATAATGCTGGTGGATGATGTTTTCTTGAAGTTTGGGGTGCTCTGTGGTTTGTGTGGATTTGGCCGTTTTGACGCCGCCGTAGAGTTGACGGTAGTATTTTTCCTGGTCGCCGTAAACCCAGCAAACTTTCCACCATTGGCGGCACATGAGAACATTCGCGGGCTGACCGTTCGCGGCCATCTCGACGGCTACGGAAGGAGAACTGAAGCGAGACTGAAGAGCCGCCGGTTCCCGAGGAAAAGAGAGAGTGAGAAGGGATGAGGGGGAGTGAATGAGCAAAGGGTTCTAATACGGAGACCCACGAGATCCGACGGATACACACGAACGTTCATGGTAAACAAAATTTCCAAACAATCCAATTATCCAGATTTCTTATAAGTAGGAATTAATCAAGGTGGTTTTAAATGGTCTATTTGGACATATTTTTCAAGTTTTCCATCAAATACTTTCCAGAAACAACGTTTGGATGAGGAAAAACTGAAACTTTTTTTACATTTTTGCATATAACTCGAAAACGGGACACATTTCGGAGAGGACGTCTTTGTAATGAATTAAAGAAGACAAAATTCTGCGTCGATCAAAAAAAAGATTGCCAAAATCGGTCCAATAGAAAGGTTTTTACAGGCGATCAAAAATTCAAGTTTTTTTTAAAGATTCCAAAGGAACGATTAAGTCCACCCAGTTTTTCGCATATAACTTGAAAACGGGACAGATTTCGGGGAAAAGACATTAGTAGTGAATTAAAGATGACAAAATTCTGCGTCGATCGAAAAAAAGATTGCTTAAATCGGTCCAATAGACAAGTTTTTACAAGCGATCAAAAAGTTGAAACCTCGACTTTTTTCAGTTTTTTGCATATAACTCGAAAACGGGATAAATTATGAGGAAAACACCTAGATCGTAAATTAAAGAGGGCAAAATTCTGCATCAAACAAAAAAAATGTTTGCCTAAATCGGTCCAATAGAAAAGTTTTTACAGGCGATCAAAAATTCCAAGTAAGATTCCAAAGGAATGATTAAGTCCACCCAGTTTTTCGCATTTAACTTGAAAACAAGACAGATTTTGGGGAAAACACATTAGTAGTAAATTAAAGAAGACAAAATTCTGCGTCGATCAAAAAAAAGATTGCCAAAATCGGTCCAATAGACACGTTTTTACAGGCGATCAAAAAGTTGAAACCTCGACTTTTTTCAGTTTTTCGCATATAACTCGACAACGGGACACATTTCGGGGAAAACACCTTAATAGTAAATTAAAGATGACAAAATTCTGCGTCAAACAAAAAAAAGTTTGCCAAAATCGGTCCAACAGACAGGTTTTTACAAGCGATCAAAAATTCACGTTTTTTTTTAAAGATCCTAGAGGAACGTCCAGTTGTAGAGCATCCAAAAAGTTCAAAAATCACAATCTGGGAAGGCCAAATATCGCGGAATCTCACTTTTAGGGTTCATCTTAGGGTTCAGATACATTAATGTCAATATTTTTCCATTTTCGACATTTTATACGTTCGGAAAAATTAAAAGCGATTCCAGAGAGTCGAGACATAAGTATTTTAATAAATGAAAAGACCTTGCAGCAACTGGTTTTATGTTGCATTTACGACTCTTTTTTTCATTCTTCTTCTTCTTTTTGATAGTCGAACACGATCTACCGGCGAAAAATTATAGTTTTGCTTTAATTACAAACGTCCGTTTCATCTCATTATGTGATGTCGGCTTCGAAGAATTGAATGAAAGGAATTGGAAAAGCAACGTTTAATTTATAAAAGAGTCGTAAATCGAAAAGTGCTAAATCCAAAGTACGTTCTCAAAAAGTGTGTTTTTTCACAGAAACTTTTGGTCCTACGAAAAATCTTACTGAGTCAAATTTGCAGCAATTTTAATAATCTTTAATTTTGTTTTTACAAAATTTTTTTAGATTTGAATTTTTGAATGAAATTTTTTTTTAAATTTTTTAAAATTTATCCCCACCCGTACGTATTGATCGTGAATTGATTTTCGATAGTTGATTTCCAATGGAAATTGAATTCTCTACAACTTTTATAAAGTACACTTTTTTGCTTAGATGACGTCTTCCCTCCTTTTTCCGACTTTTTATTTTTTGATACCTCGTAGTTCAGATTGGTTTGGTCCTACAAAAAATCGTATTAAGTCAAAATTGTAGCAAATTTAATAATCTTTAATTTTGTGCTAAATATTTTTTCGCCTACGACCTACGGTTTTCAAGATATTTGCGAAAAAACGAAGAACCCTACCCTGTATATGTTGAAAAATTGGTTAAAACCGGTGGTTTTATACAGAAATCTCCATTTTTGAGTACTTACTTTAAATTTCGTCGATCTTGGAACTTATTCTGAAAAATAAAACAAAAAAATTATCAGATAGGTTTATTATAAGACTAAAATATAAATTCCATGGTGACTGGATGGCCTAAAAGGCCATAAATGGACGATAATGGACACCACAAAGCATTTTTTCCCTCAAAAGAGTTCAAATGTCGATATTGAAAGAGTTAGAAACCAAATAGAAATTGAAAGGAAGCAGGTTAATGAGAAAATAATTTTTTTAAATTGAATGTCATAAGCCATCATAACCATGAGAAGGCTTTAATGGGGCTTCTGGGTTCCGTAGGTCAATCTTTTAAAAGAAATTTCGCCTTTCACCACAATTTCTTCATCCCCAGAGAGAACAAGAAAAAAACGTCTCATTTTAAATGATGACAAGAAATTTCCACCACCACTTACGTAATTTCAATTCTATCAGCCAAAAAAACTCGAAATGTTCGGAAATTTTTCAGTTTTTGCCTCATAACTTCCGAACCATTAGTTTTATGCGGAAATGTGCTTATATCATTATTAAAGCTTATAAAATTACCTAAAATTTAAGCTTAACCGCAGCTCTGTAGGTCCAATAGATCCTGAGATATTCGACTTCAAAGCTAGAAAATTCAATTCATCTATCAGCCAAAAAACCTCGAAATGTTCGGAATTTTTTCAGTTTTTAACTCATAACTTCCGAACCATTAGTTTTATGCGAAAATCTACTTATACCATAATTAAAGCTTATAAAATTACCTAAAATTTAAGCTTAACCGCAGCTCTTTAGGTCCAATAGATCTTGAGATATTCGACTTTAAAGTTAGACATTTCAGTTTTAGTCATCTTTGGGCTAAAATATTGGCTTTATTGCTCATCCGGCGAGAAAAGTCATATAAAAGAAAGTTTTAGAGCAGTTCTCTAGCTTTGATTTAAGATAGAGAAAGTCAAAATCGGTCCAGCCGTTCGGGAGATATCAAGTAAATAGTTCTTTCTTTCTAATGGCTTCCAATATTGTTGACGTCATGGGCGATAGGGAATATTTCTTATCTTCGAAAACCTCGAAATGTTTGGAATTTTTTCAGTTTTTGCCTCCTAACTTCCGAACCATTAGTTTTATGAGAAAATTCACTTACACCATAATTAAAGCTTATAAAATTACCTAAAATTTAAGCATAATCGCAGCTCTTTAGGTCTAATAGATCCTGAGATATTCGACTTCAAAGTTAGACATTTCAGTTTTAGTCATCTTTGGGCTAAAATATTGGCTTTATTGCTCATCCGACGAGAAAAGTCATATAAGAGAAAGTTTTAGAACAGTTCTCTAGCGTTGATTTAAGCTTGAGAAAGTCAAAATCGGTCCAGCCGTTCGGGAGATATCAATTAAATAGTTCTGTTTTTCTAATGGCGTCCAAAATTGGTGACGTGGGCGATAGGGAATACTTCGAAAACAAGTTCTTTATAAACTTGTGGATTAAATAATAAATTTTCTTTAATAAACACCTACCTAAAGATATTCGGTGAAGATAGAGGAGGTTCTTGAGGGGTAACGCGAGATTAAAAATCTTCCGATGCCCACCCTTACGTTGTAACGCCGCTATCCGTTTAATCGCTCCACCTTCACTCTCAAGAATTTCTCGGCTCACAAATTAATAAGTAAAGAATCGAATTAAATCGCTCCCCGCCCATATTTTCCCTCAGGATGGCCACTTTTGGCCAAAATAAGGGAAATTTTTTTTATTTTTTAATCTTCATAAAATTAAATATCTAAAGGTTTTTTGGGGTGCTGAGTACGAATATGATGTTGTTTTTGACGAGAAAATTTTTCCTGAGGTAGTTTACTTAGTGACGGATGCTGTTTTTTGGCGATAACTCGAAAAATATTGGTTTTATATTTTTTTGAATAATTTTATTGTATTTCTCGTGCAATTTTACATAAGAAAGGATATCTCATTTTCAAATTTTTGAAAATTTATATTTTGGCTTTTTGTTGAAGAAACGATAAGTTGAGTAAACAGAAATTTCGAAGCTCGAATAATGTCGAAACTGGGCAAACCTTGAAGAGAAACGTCCGGCAGAAACACTTAAACGGTATTGTCCGTGGGCTTTTTATTATTCATTTTATCCTTGAAGTTTCTCGTTTGATTCCCGCTAGAACGGAACATGTGCGAGAGTAACTTCTTTTTTTCCACCTCGTTCCACTCTTTTGTATTATACTGGACATCTGTTTTTACATTCACCGTCTCTCATCGCCTTAGGGTGACCAGAAGGAATTTTAAAATTTGGCTAAAAAGGCCTCTTTTTGTCGAAAAGATGCAAAATCTCTTTGAAAAGGGTCAGGAAAGGTTAAAATATGGCTGCAAAGGGTCTTTTTTGGTCAAAATCTGGCTGAAAAAGGTCTTTTCTTGGGAGGAAGGGTCAAGATCTGGCTGAAAAAGGGTCTTTTCTTGTCTGAGAGGGTTAAAATCTGGCTGAAAAGGGTCTTTTCTTGTCAAATAAAAAGGTCAAAATCTGGCTGAAAAAGGTCTTTTCTTGTCAAAAAGGGACAAAGTCCGGCAGAAAACGGGTCTTTTGTAGTCGAAAAGGGTTAAAATCTGGATAAAAAAGGGTCTTTTATTTTCAAAAATGTCAAAATCTGGCTGAAAAAGGTCTTTTCTTAGGAGGAAGGGTCAAAATCTGGCTGAAAAAAGGTCTTTTCTTGTCTGAGAGGATTAAAATCTGGTTGATTGTCTAATAAAAAGGTCAAAATCTGGCTGAAAAAGGTCTTTTTTTGGGAGGAAGGGTCAAGATCTGGCTGAAAAAGGGTCTTTTCTTGTCTGAGAGGGTTAAAATCTGGCTGAAAAGGGTCTTTTCTTGTCAAATAAAAAGGTCAAAATCTGGCTGAAAAAGGTCTTTTCTTGTCAAAAAGGGACAAAGTCCGGCAGAAAACGGTTCTTTTCTAGTCGAAAAGGGTTAAAATCTGGATAAAAAAGGGTCTTTTATTTTCAATAAGGTCAAAATCTGGCTGAAAAAGGTCTTTTCTTGGGAGGAAGGGTCAAGATCTGGCTGAAAAAGGGTCTTTTCTTGTCTGAGAGGGTTAAAATCTGGCTGAAAAGGGTCTTTTCTTGTCAAATAAAAAGGTCAAAATCTGGCTGAAAAAGGTCTTTTCTTGTCAAGAAGGGACAAAATTCGGCAGAAAAGGGGTCTTTTCTCGTCAAAAAGGTCGAAGTCTGACTGAAAAAGGTCCTTTCTTTTCAGAAAGGGTTAAAATCTAGCAGAATAGTGTCTTTTCGTGTCAAAAAAAAGTTCAAAATTAGGCTCAAAAGGATCTTTTCTCGAAAAAAAGAAAAAAGAAGAAAAAAAAAAGGTCAAAATCTGTCTGAAAAGTGTCTTCCCTTGTCAGAAAGGGTCATAATCTGTCTAAAAAGGGTCTTTTCTTGTCCAAAAGGGTTACAATCTGGCTAAAAAGGGGTCTTTTCGTTGAAAAGAAGTTCAAAATTAGGCTGAAAATTCATCTATCAGCCAAAAAAAACTCGAAATGTTCGGAATTTTTTCAGTTTTTGCCTCATAACTTCCGAACCATTAGTTTTATGCGAAAATTTACTAATACTATAATTAAAGCTTATAGAATTACCTAAAATTTAAGCCTAACCGCAGCTCTGTAGGTCCAATAGATCCTGCAATATTCGACTTAAAAGTTAGACAATTCAATTCATCTATCAGCCAAAAAACCTCGAAATGTTCGGAATGTTTTCAGTTTTTGCCTCATAACTTCCGAACCATTAGTTTTATGCGAAAATCCACTTACATTATACTTAAAGGTTACAAAATTACCTAAAGTTTAAGCCTAACCGCAGCTCTGTAGGACCAATAGATCCTGAGATATTCGACCTCAAAGTTAGACATTTCATTTTTAGTCTGAAAAGTGTCTTCCCTTGTCAGAAAGGGTCAAAATCTGTCCAAAAAGGTTCTTTTCTTGTCAAAAGGGTAAAGGGTAATAATGTGTCTAAATTTTTTTTTTCCTCTGACCAGTCCCAAAAAACCGATTATGACGTAATCAATTCGTTAAACATTTTTAACCTCGTGAAAGTTTTGAACACCCGCGAGATGTTTCACTGCTATAGCTTTACTGTTGATTTTACTTTCATTTCTACAACTGGGAAAGTATAATTAAGTAATTCTAATAGGACTAAAATCCCAAATCCTTTTCGTTTTCGCTTGGGAAAGATTATCTCACCTTTTATATTAACATTCTCTGAGATTTTTTTCTTTTTTAAGGAGTTTAAAGGTTTTTAAAATGAAAAACGTGATGATGATTGGTAACAGGATATCCCCCTGGAGAATCCCTATTTTGAAAATCTCTTTAAAATGAAACTCTCGTTTCGATAATTGGGGAAAAAGAAAAGTTTCGCTATTATGTTCAATGGCCACGGTGTCGTTTACCTCGAATTCTTTCAGAACTGTCAGTGTCAACAATCGAATACTTTTTCAGCGGTTTGTAAAGAATAAGAAGAAAAGGAGACAAAAAGTTTGACCACCGAGCGGTTAACACGACGTTTCCGCTTTTTTTTCTACTTCAAAGGGGAAAAAAAATTAATTTTTTAACTTGAAAAAAAGAAGCTACGACCCTCGAATCCAGGTTCAGTGTTTCAAAATGAGCGAACAATAAAGGAGTACACCACTTGACAAGCATTTATGCAATTTTTTTCCATTTTTGCTGCAATATCTCGAAAACCGTTAGTCGTAGGCGAAATAATTTTTAGTACAGAATTAAAGATAATTAAATTTCCTATAATTTTGAGCTGATACGATTTTTTGTAGGACCAAACGTATCGGAGCTACGAGGTCGCAAAAAAAACGGGTTTTTCTATTTTGACCTCTAAAGGACAGAAGACGTCATCTAATGTAAAAAGTGTACTTTATAAAAGTTGTAGAGAATTTAATCACCTTTAAAAAACAACTCTCAAAAAGCAATTAACGATCAATAGGCAGGGGTGGGGTTAAATTTCAAAAAATTTCAAAAGAAATTTCATTCAAAAATTGAAATTTCAAAAAAATTTATAAAAACAAAATTAAAGCCTATAAAATTTGCTGCAAATTTGATTTAATACGATTTTTTGTAAGACCAACCGTTCCTGAGCTACGAGGATTCTGTTCTGTCCTTAAGAGGTCAAAATAGAAAACCCCAGTTTTTTTGCGACCTCGTAGCTCAGAAACGTTTGGTCCTACGAAAAAATCATATTAGCTCAAAATTAGAGCAAATTTAATTATCTTTAATTTTGTACTAAATATTATTTCGCCTACGACTAACGGTTTTCGAGATATTGCAGAAAAAAAGAAAAAAATCACATTAAAAACGCTCTAGACGCCAAAGCATACGGGTTTCGGTTGGGGACTTTGTTGTGGTTAATCAGAGGACCTTCCCCTACACATTTCCGTAGATAAACAAAATACGTCATCCCCAGGCTTAGATTGACTGGACTATAAAGGAAAAAACACTTGAAAGAAACGTTCTGGTGAAGGTTTTACGAAAAAAAGTCAATTTTTTTTATAGGCGATAATGGTGCCCACACAAATATAAATCTCTTTTCCCAAGGGGAATTCGCTTTAGTGTCGAACTCAGAATACAATATTAAAATTGAACACGAAGCGACGAAGTTATTAAGCTCCCACTCGTTGGAACCCATGAATTTTATTTAGTGATGGCTTTTCATGCCTCATTGTTGTCAACTTTAATAGATTTTGCCAAGTTGAGCAACTTGGCACTAAGTCTGACATTTGAGCTCGTTAAATTTACCACAAATTTTCATCACTTTTTAGGTTTTTGACCTCTAGCTCGAAAAGTAGAGATTTTAGCGACTTGACTACAAAATACAAAATGAAAGATTATTAAATTTTGCGTCTAATGAGCTTTCAAAAGCCAAAATCGGTTTAGCCATTCAAGAGATATCAATGGTCAAAGTTCCATGAATTTTAAAAAATGTCTCATTTTGGTCCTCCGGGCCGGATTGTGTAGATTTCTGTACAAAACTACCGATTTCCACTAAATTTACAGGGTAGAAAGCCTGAATTCTCTTCACTTTTTTACGTTTTTGACTTCCAGCTCGAAAACTACAGGTTTTTCTTTTATTGAATATACACTGGAACCTATTTTCATCGAGTCTTATAGGCTGGTATTTCTCCCCTGGGCCAGTCTGCCCCTGATAATACTTATAAAATGTTTCAAGGGAGTAAACTACCTAGGTAAAAAGTGAAATTCTCAACAAATTTTTGTTTTTTCGAGTCATAATTGAGTTGTCTTTTTCGAACGTTTCAATTCGGCACCTCACAGGGAGTAGCTATAAAAAGAACAAAAAAGTTGGGTACCCGAAAAGTCGGTCATTTCGTGTTTAGGACCGGTTCACGCGGCCATAAAAGCCTAAGGATGCCCGTCTCGTCGTTAAAATATAAATTCGCTGGGAAACGAATAAAAAAAAGATAGGGACACAAAAAGCGGTAATGGATGGGGGGTAGTGTCATGGTTTAAAAGCTAAACGCTATCGTAAAAATTCAATAGGAGCCAGTCGTCTAGAAAGAGAAATAGCGACAATTTCTTTTTCTCTAACTATCACAGACTGCACTTTGACCATCGATATCTCTTGAATGGCTTAACTGATTTTGGCTTTTGAAAGCTCATTAAACGCAAAATGACATGATCTTCATTTGTATTCGTAGTCAGCGCTCGACTAAAGCCTCGTAGTTTCGAGCTAGAGGTCAAAAACCCAAAAAAGTGCCGAAACCGGAGAGAATTCAGGCTTTCTACCCTGTAAATTTATTGAAAATTGGTAGTTTTCTTCAGAATTACACAATTTGGCCCGGAGGACCAAAATGAGACATTTTTCAAAAATCGCGGAACTTTGACCATCGATATCTCCTGAATGGCTGAACTGATTTTGGCTTTTGAAAGCTCATTAAACGCAAAATTGAATGATCTTTCATTTTGTATTTCGTAGTCAAGTCTCTAAAATCTGTAGTTTTCGAGCTAGAGGTCAAAAACCCAAAAAAGTGCCGAAAACCGGAGAGAATTCAGGCTTTCTACCCTGTAAATTTATTGAAAATTGGTAGTTTTCTACAGGAATCTACATAATCCGGCCCGGAGGACCAAAATGAGACATTTCTCAAAAATCGTGGAAATTTGACCATCGATATCTCCTGAATGGCTGAACCGATTTTGGCTTTTGAAAGCTCATTAGACGCAAAATTGAATGATCTTTCATTTTGTATTTAGTAGTCAAGTCTCTAAAATCTGTAGTTTTCGAGCTAGAGGTCAAAAACCCAAAAAAGTGCCGAAAACCGGAGAGAATTCAGGCTTTCTACCCTGTAAAGTTATTGAAAATTGGTAGTTTTCTACAGGAATTTACACAATCCGGCCCGGAGGACCAAAATGAGACATTTTTCAAAAATCGTGGAACTTTGACCATCGATATCTCCTGAGCATTGAAAGTGAATGTGACAGATCAGGCAGGAAGTTGTGAATTTTTTCGGAGCAGGAAGATCTTGAGGTTTCTTCACATGAGGACAAAAAAGGAAAACGTGAAAATCGACTCAGATCCTCAAAAAAGGCTCCATTGTCCATTGATCCGTCTAGTCGAAAAAGTGTGAAGGAATAAAAAACAAAATATTGTTGGGTTCGTTAGAAATCGATTGTAGTTTAAAATCCTCTTCTTGTCACGTCTCTATTAACCTTCTTATTCAATGCAAAGGAGCATAAAAAGCTCCTTCGTCATTCTCTAAGGTTTTAATCGCCACTTTCACATCGTTAAACGTCGATTCGAACTCTTACTGTGCGCCATGGGAACGTCTGTCAAGGCGACACTTATTTGTTTTTCTTGTCTCCTTTGTCGCTTCACATTCTCCTACCGACATCCATTTCATTCAAGTGATAATGTAGGATTAGGGTTTTAAATTGCAAAAGGTGCACTATTTTATGATTTCATCTTGTTTAGGAATATAAGGGTCTTATTATGGTATTCAAAGGGTCAGTATTACAACCAACTTCGCTAAAAACCGAATACATATATGTTGGTTTGGTTCGGATTTGGTTGGTTTTGTTGGTTTGGGTTGGTCTGGTTTGGTTTGGTTTTGGTTGGTGTCGTTTGGTTTGGTTTTGGTTGGTGTCGTTTGGTTTGGTTTTGGTTGGTTTGGTATTGGTTGGTTTAGTTTTGGTTGGTTTGGTTTGGTTTGGTTTGGTTTGGTTTGGGTTAATTTTGGTTAGTGTGGTTTGGTTTTGGTTTGTTTTGGTTGGTTTTGTTTGGTTTTGGTCGGTTTTGGTTGGTTTGGTTTGTTTTTGGTTGGTTTGGTTTGGGTTGGTTTGGTTAGGGTTGGGTTGTTTTTGGTCGGTGTGGTTTGGTTTTGTTTTGGTCGGTTTTAGTCAGTTCGGTTTTGGTTAGTTCGGTTTTGGTTGGTTTGGTTTTGGTTGGTTTGGTTCGGATTTGGTTGGTTTTGTTGGTTTGGGTTGGTCTGGTTTGGTTTGGTTTGGTTTTGGTTGGTGTCGTTTGGTTTGGTTTTGGTTGGTTTGGTATTGGTTGGTTTGGTTTGGTTTGGTTTGGGTAGGTTTGGGTTGTTTTTGGTTGGTGTGGTTTGGTTTTGGTTTGTTTTGGTTGGTTTTGGTCGGTTTTGGTTGGTTTGGTTTGTTTTTGGTTGGTTTGGTTTTGGTTGGTTTGGTTTGGGTTGGTTTGGTTAGGGTTGGGTTGTTTTTGGTCGGTGTGGTTTGGTTTTTTTTAATCGGTTTTAGTTAGTTCGGTTTTGGTTGGTTTGGTTTTGGTTGGTTTGGTTTTGGTTGGTTTGGTTTTGGTTGGTTTGGTTTTGGTTGGTTTGGTTTAGGTTGGTTTGGTTAGTTTTGTTTGGTTTGCTATTGGTTTGGGTTGTTTTTGGTTGGTGTGGTTTGGTTTTGGTTTGTTTTGGTTGGTTTTGGTCGGTTTTGGTTGGTTTGGTTTGTTTTTGGTTGGTTCGGTTTT